>JBBYHL010437638.1:38149-50069 GCA_038381835.1 Adansonia madagascariensis
TATGTCCCTCATATCTTTGAGGCACATAGGTGATCTAATTTTCTTTAAAAAACCCAGATTTCCATTTTCAAAAACTTCATGCATGAAAGAGGATTATATCTAAATAGAGACCAAATGGAATCGATTTAACCAAGACCAAAGTGAGATATAGTTAGTAGGCACCGAGTTTAGGAGTCGTGAGGATACTAGTCCTTCCCTGAGCGTAACCAACTCCCAAGCCCAACCAATAAATCTCTAGACTTCGTAGACCTTGAAATCAATGTTTTAAGTTTCGTAACTTGTAATATTGTTTTCAATATGCGTCCGATCTTGCCTAGCCTAAAATGATCGATGGTGACTCCAAGTTTATGGCTACTTTATGGTGGCCATCCGACTCCAATTGGATGAATGACTTGTTCGACGGTCCCTATCCTTTTCATATCATCACGCCTAATCCAAATCCCAATCGAGGGATAGCTCAAAGGCTTTACCACAACCAACCATTATTTATTCTTAAGTCGAGCATGCCATGCCCTTCAGATCCTCTAAAGTTTTAAAAGCCGAGCACATGGCGACATAAACTTCAGTCTGAACCTCTATTGGGACAATGCCTTATTCATTGGTATATGGCACTGTAGCTATTTTAATAGTTGATGTGGAAATCTCTTCGCTCTGGTGTTGATGGAAACTAAATTAGAGGAAGCTAAATAGGTCTGAGATCGTTATGAACAGTTAAACTTCATTGAAGAAAAGGGGTTGCGAGTAATGCAGCATGGACAAATATATCAAAAAAGAATGATAAGAGCCCATGATAAGAAACTTTGCCTAAGACAATTTCATGAAGAGCAATTGGTATTTAAGAAAATCCTCCCTAGTCAAAAAGATTCACGCTGTCAATGGGCTCCAAATTAAGAAAGACCTTATGTGGTTCAAAAAGTATTTTCTGGTGGGGCTTTAATTCTACCAGAAATGGATGGGCACACTCCTGTCAATGCTGATAACATAAAGAAGTATTACACCTAAAAGGCAATTTCAAAAAAAATAAAATAATAAAAATATAAAGGTGCTAAAAAGGGGAGGCTTCGAGTTGAAAACCCTAAAAGGGCAGTTCAGGAAAAACAATCCATGAGATGAAGTCTATTAAATACTTAAGGCTAGAAAGAAAGGTGAAATACAATAAAAATATCTTTAATAGATCGGTTCACAACAGAGCAATATTGTGTTCAAGCAAAACTTTTGAAGAATCGAATAAGAGATCTCAACCATCTGAATAATACCTAATTTTGTTCTATATATTTTTCATACTAAAAAACTAATATTGTATTCATTTCCTCTATTGGGATATAAATACACATCTTTAGTCATTCCTTTATTGATACCTTTGTCATTTTCATCCATACCTTTATCATTTTTATTTATACCTTTGTCACACCTTTGTCATGTTCATATATTTTTGATAAATGATGATTGACATTCTAGAAATAAATAACAAAATGATTTCTTTGCATTACTTTGGATTGAGGTTAAACATTATAGGGAGCTTACTTACTATTTTAATTCTTTGGACATTCTAGGAAGGATTAAAATCAATGGATAATTTGGTTGAGTATCATCAAAGAAAAAGGAATTTGGTAGTTGTGATTAAAGGACATTTATGATAAAAGGAAAATAAATTTTTCACAAGGAGCTTTAGATGTAGGCATCATCAACCTTATTCGCCCTACCCAATCAAAATAAGCTCTGGACCTGGGCATCATTAGCCTTACTTCCTTTACCTAAAGAAAATAATATTCACAATGCTTTCTAAAAATGCCTTCGATCTCAAGTATCAAAGTAGATTCATTTTGCCCACACTATCTCCTAAGGATACTTTCAAATTGAGGTTCAGGCATTGATATTTTTGCCCAAAAAGAAAGATGATTTCACAACATTTTCTAAAAATGCCTTCAACTTCCAAAATAAGCTAGATCAAAGATAATGAATAATGATCATATTAATAGATTGTACAAAGGAATCATGGGAATTCATTATATACATTTTGCATGCATTTTCATTTAATAATTTACAGAAAAGTAAAGCATGACGTTAAAGTAATATTTACGCTTTCTCTTCCAAAATCGAAAGGTGAATTCTTACTTTTTCAAAATTGATCAAGTATTAATGTCATTCAAACCCTTTTATTCATTAACTCGTATGGTTTTGTCTTGGTCAACCTCTCTCATTCATTGACTTATATGGTTTTATCATGATCAACCCTCTTATTTGTTAACTCATATGGTTTTATCCCAATCAACTTTTTTATTTGTTAACTCGTATGGTTTTGTCTCGGTCAACCTTTTTTTATTCGTTAACTCATATGGTTTCATCCTGGTTAACTTTTTTATTTGTTAACTTGTATGGTTTTATCCCAGTCAACCCTTTCATTCGTTGACTCCTATGGTTTTGTCTGGGTCAACCCCTCTTATTTGTTATCTTAAATGGTTTCGTCCCTTTAATCTTTTCATCCGTTGACTTGTATGGTTTCATCTTAGTCAACCCTTTCATTCTTTAACTTACATGGTTTATCCCGGCTAACCCTTTCATTCGTCAACTTGTATAGTTTCGTCTCGGTCAACCCTTTCATTATTGACTTGTATGGTTTCATCCCTTTTAGCCATTGACTCATATAATTTTATCTCTACTAACCATTTTTATTCATTAACTCGTATGATTTCATCCTCATTAACCTTTTTCATTTGTTGACTTGTATGATTTCGTCTCAATCAACCTTCTCATTTGTTGACTCGTATGGTTTCATCCTGATTAACCTTTTCATCCATTGACTCATATGGTTTCATCTTGATCAACCCTTTCATTTGTTGACTTGTATAGTTTCATCTCGATCAACCTTTTCATTCATTGACTTGTATGATTTCATCCTGGTTAACCCTTTCAGTCATTGACTTGTATGGTTTCATCCTAATCAACCACTTTTATTTGTTGACTCATATGGTTTCATCCTAATCAACATTTTTCATTCGTTGACTCGTATGGTTTTATCCCGATCACCCTTTCATTTATTGACTCGTATGGTTTTATCTAGGTAACCCTTTCATTCATTGACTTGTATGGTTTCATCTTGGTCAACTTTTTCATTTATTAACTCGAATGGTTTTATCCCGAACAACCTTTTCATTCATTGACTCGTATGGTTTCATCTCGGTTAACCTTTTCATTTGTTGACTTGTATGGTTTCGTCCCTGGCAACTTTTTTCATTGGTTGACTTTCATGGTTTCATCCTAGTCAAAATTTTTTGATTTAGGTCTTACCCTAGTCATCATTTTAATATAAAGTTTTGCCATTGGCTAATTAGTTTTTATGTTCATTAGTAGTTTAGTTCATTTTGCAAAGCAAAAGAAGGAAATTATGTCTATTTGGTATTTGCTCTGTTCTTGATTCTCACCAACGGTCAAAAAATGGCAGCAGTAGACACCTAATTTCACCCAAGTCTTTTTTTTTAGTAGTCCCAATTATTCGAGATCAGAAATATAGGTGTTGACCTGATAGAAGTCAACCTTTTTCGGGTAGTTTACACATTTTTGTAACTTATTCTATCATATATAAATGGTCGTATTGGCATGTGACAGAAAAAGTGTCATTCAAGGACCAAGCTCAGCTAAAAAAGATGAATGTTTAAAAAAGAAAAGCCAGTTTTCAAATATTTTTTGTCAAATTTCTAAAATTGTTCCTCCAGATGATATCATGGTCAAACTTTCCATTTTCTTGACTTTTTTAAGATTTTTCATAAAAATTAAAAATTGATTATCGTATATTTTTATCGATAACTATATAGTATTTATGCCAATATGCACTCCAAGCAAATAAAAAATATTCAAAAAATATTATTCCTGTAGATGATATCACGATCAAACTTTCCATTTTTATGAATTTTTTTAGATTTTTTCATAAAACTTAAAAACTGATTATCGCATATTTTTACCGACACCTGTGTAGTATTTATGCCAATATGATTCCAACAAAATAAAAAAATTTAAAAAATATGTATTGGCATTTTATACCATGAGGTATCAAGTTGTCAATTTTGCCAATTATTTTTGATTTTTTCATAGAATCATGAGTATTATGCTTGTAAAATTTTTTTCAGTTAAATTTATTTTGGATTTCCGAAGTTCACTTTTTTATTTTAATAATTAATATTTTGGATAACATATTGCATTTAACCCATTTTCTATAAGTTTCAATATTTTTTTTTTAATTTTCTCTGTTCTAAAATACAAGCTTTCTTTTATATGTAAACTTTTTGGTAGAATTTTCTCAAGTTTTGAACTTCAAAATTCTTTAAATATTCCCATTAAATTGCCATAAAATCACTTTTGAAAAATTCCAATTCATTTTATTTTAAATTTCCTTTATTTCCAAGATGCAGCGTTTTTCTTTGTCTGAATTTTTTTGGGGAGATTTTTTTAATTTATAATTTTTAAAATTATTTAAATATTATTATTTAATTCATATTAAATCAATTTTTAAAAAACATTTTTTATAAGTTTTGTATTTTTTTAGAATTTTTCTCGTTTCCAAGATACAGAGTTTTTTACTTTGTAAACTTTTTAGGAGATTTTTCTGAGTTGATAATTTTTAAAATTCATAAAATATTCTTATTAATTTCATATTAAATTAGTTGAAAATTTAATTAATTTGATGAGTTTTGAATTTTTTTATATATCAAATTTTATCCAAAAGGATTTTTCTCGCATAATTTTATAAGTTTTGGAGTTTCAATCAATTTTTTTTCATTACTCCATTTCCAATTATTTTATGATTATTAATTTTTCATTTTTCATTTTATTATGATCACTTTAATTTTATTTTAATTATTGGTTATTGTCTACTAGTTTCATGGAAACTAATCTAGTTAATTTTTAACTTTTCCCTAACCAATTTAGTTGAATTCTAGTTACCCATTAGTGATATTATCAATGTAACCACAATATATTTTTGAATGACAGCTAATTGTAAATCAAATTAATGCAATCTTATCTTTTCATGCCAAAAATACAAAAGTCAAAAAATGAAATTAAAATTAAAAAAAAATGAAGAAAACTTTTGGCCAAGAGATCTTTCTTGATCTCTTGGCCGTTCCTCCCCTTTATAAATAGGGGGAGGATTTTGTTGTTTGACAGGTTTTTGTTTGAAAAAAAAAAAGAGAAAGCTTGAAAAAAAACAAAATAAAAAAAAAAACACTTAAAAGTTATTTTTTTTTAAGTTTTTCAAGCTTTGTTAAGGAATAAGCTTCATTCTTTTTTTTTTTATTTTACTTTATTTTTATTCATTTTCCATCTTATTTATGATTCAAAACCATATTAGGCCTCATGGGTTTTCATTCACGTTAAAAGGCTAAATATGGTAATTTTGTATATTTATGATATTTAATGTTGTTTTTTGTTTTTTTACTTATTTCTTGATTTTTTTTCTCTTGTAAAATATGTTGTTGTTGTTGAGATCTTAACCTTGTTGTATATGTATGTTGATGTTTATGTTGTTTCTTTTTTTATTTTCATGTTAATATATGATTAAGTATATTTGTATATTCATTTTTATTTTATTTTTATTTTGGTTTAGTAATATTTTATGTTCATGATTTTCTATGTCAAAGCATGCTTATATTTGATATGTTTAGTTTGACCAAATTTGATATATTTTTTATGATGATTTTGTGCATATTTTTGTAATAATTTCATGTTTTCCTTGTTTTTAGGTTATTTTATAATTTTAGTAAACATAGGGACTAAATTGCAAAATAAGTAAATTTGTTAGGCCATTTTTAGGTTTGGCCAAGAGCCGCATGGGCTGTATGGAAACTGATTTTGTGTGTTTTAGAACATGTTTTAGGTATTTTCATACTTTAGAGGTTATTTTGAAATTTTACTAAGTTTAGGGACTAGTTTGCAAAAATTAAAAATTCTTGTTTTATGGTCAAAGGTGTTTGACTAAACCTTTATATAAATGTTCTTCATGATTTACATGCTGATTTTTGCCTGATTAATCATATTTTGTGATGATTTAGGATAGTTTTTTATTTCGGCACCTAAGTGCAAAATTCGAAAAAGTTTAGGGACCATTTAGCAAACTTTAACATTTAGGGGTAAAATGGTCATTTTTAAAGTTTTAAAATATTTTTATTATTCCTATGGTAATCTGTAGGGGTATAGAAAAACTTTTCGTACCCTTTCGATTTTTTGTTAGGATACGAAATGCAATTTTTAAAAGTTTAGAGACTTAAATATAAATTTTGCATTTTAAGACAATTTTCATATTTTAATTTCCTAATTTAGGTAAAATAGTTATTTTTCATCATTTTTGAGTCCTTAGGATAACCAGAATACTTTTATGTCAAAAGTATACCTTATAGACATTTTGGTAATTTTTCTTAAAATCGAGTCTTAAGTAATCACTGGGATGCTTTTAGGCCAAAGGTGCATATTTAAGATAGGTTGATCATTCCTCATCATTTTCGAGTCCTTAGGATAACTTGGATACTTTTATGTCGAAGGTATACCCTAGAGGCATTTTGGTAATTTTCAAAATCGAGTCTTGAGTAATCATTGAGATGCTTTTAGGCCAAAGGTGCATATTTAGGATAGGTTCATAATTCCTCATCATTTTCGAGTCCTTAATATAACCGAGATACTCTTATATCAAACGTATACCGCTAAGGGTATTTTGGTAATTTTCCTTAGAAACAAGCTTAGGTCATCACCGGGATGCTTTTAGGCCAAAGGTGCTGCATATTTAGATGGGTTCACCATTTCTCATCACTTTTGAGTCCTTAGGATAATCGGGATATTTTATGTCAAAAGCATACCCCAAGGGTATTTTGGTAATTTTTTATAATCAAGTCTTAGGTAATCACTGGGATGCTTTTAGGCCAAATGTGCATATCTAGGATAGGTTCATCATTTTTCATCATTTTCAAGCCCTTAGGATAACCGAAATACTTTTAAGTCAAAGGTATACCCTTAGGGAATTTTCATAAGTTTGCATTAAACCAAGTCCTATGTGAATGCTGAGATACTTTCATATCGAAAGTATACATTAGGAAAAGTTTCATCACATTAGGCCATTTTTGGGACTTAGGATTAATATTTTTAATGAAATTGGGTATTTTGATAATTAAGGTATCATTTTTAAATAGAAAGTCATGATTTCTAATTTTTATAAAAAATTAAAACCTTTTATATTCCACCGATTTTCCAGTTGGGGTATAAAAAATATTTTAATTTTTAAAATCTTTCTTATTCCACCAGCTCTCAAACGATATACAATAAAAAATAATAAAAACTTTTATGTTCTCTTTGTTCTTTGGGAGGATACGAAAAATATTTTAATTTCATAAAATATTAAAAACTTGACTTTATTAGAAAAATAAGTTTAACAAAATATTATATATGAGAATTATAATTAGATATTAAATATTGAAATTAAATAAAAATCAAAGTTTAAATTAGTACACGATTGATAAGGTACCAATTTCTAGGCATCATGAGAGGATCAATTCTTAATCGTGATTATAATCGACCCCCGTATCCTTTCATGTGATCTCTGGTATCGATATGGACCTTAAATTTTGTTTTTACGTGTTTCGTAACCCTCAAATTACAAATTCTAATAGGTGACCAATCTCACTGGCCAAAATAAGATTGGTGGTGACTCCAAATTAATAGTTATTTCATAAAGACTATTTAGGATTTAGTAAGCAATTTATCTCGACAACCCTGTCCCCAAATACAAAAAATAAAAAAATTAATGAAGCAGTCCTTAAAAAAAAAACAAGAAAGTAATGAAATGTAGATATAAATAGAAACAAGGGATACATCTGCCATTATAAGTTAGGTTAGTCAAAATTTGTATCCATATCCGAGCCACATCGCAACAATAACATTATTCAATAACAGTTATTTATATCTTATGTAGGCCTTGCAAAAGAAATTATAATATGTTACAACTATGAGATCCTTATACATCAAATGCATGTCTCTAAAAACATTCTTGGTCATCGTATTGCGAAGATAAAGCATTCACAATGCATAAAAACTAGCATATATTAAGTCTCCATGCGTTCAATGCAAGCAAATATTCTCATAAGTTGAAGCATAGAGATACTTAGGATAGCATATAGATGCTTGCTATGAGAACTTCACTAAACATGACCCACTATGAGAGTTCCATTTGATATTTCACAGTGTCTACAGAAAAGCTCTCATGTGTCAGTAATATAAGTGATCCTTAGACTTGTGACACTAGGTCATCTTGTATGTGAATTTTTATACCTAGAGATCATCACGAACGGGTCTACAATAGATGGATGCTTATGGTAAGGTGGCTTTAGGTATGACATAAAGCAACTAAAAAGTAAATAAATGGTCCAAAGAGGATCTATCACCCTAAGTGATATAACGAGATATATCTTAATTGTTCCTAGTATGTGTTAACTCAAAGTCCTTGGCCAAGGCCATGGATTTGTATCGATACTCATGCTTGTGTATCGATACATTTTTTCCAAAAATCACAACTTTAGCTACTGTCAAGGTCTGTATCGATACAAACATGCTAGGTATCGGTACTAAACTCTATTGTATCGATACTACATGTGAAAATTCAAATTTTTTGTGACGTAAAGGCCTCGTATCAATACTTATGCACCAATATAACTTGTACGTATCTTAGGCTTTTTAAATACCTCACCTTGGTCACAAACAATGGGAAATTAACTTATGTACTGATCTAAATGACTTTGGCGACACCTCAAATAGTGACTTTTTATGCTTCATTTTTATATTTTTTTTAATACGACTCATACACATTTCAAACACTCCTAAAATATTTTTTTGCCTGGCACCATCGATATTCATCCCTAATATATTTTTTATTTTTTAATTTTGTCATCTTTTAATTAAGTCCTGAGATGCCCAAAAGTTGGGTCGGACAAAACGAGATTTCTACAACTATCCCTCTTTGGCTATTGTTGAGTATTAAGAATAAGGCAAAGACAGATAGACACCATTTTGTTCGAGTATAATGATAGTTCCATGTGCCTGAAAAAAATAAAGATTTAGTTAGTGTTATGTTGAGACAAGCTGAGTATATCTATAATGATTCTAATAGAAAGGAAAATTTTAGTGAGTTTTGTAGGGTTTGACTTCCCTACAAGGTTGTTTCTTGGGTTTGATCCCCCAGACAAGTGCCATCAGCTTGCATGGGTTTTGACTCAGTAGGCATCCAACTCTTTGTGGATTGACGTAGGTTGTATCCTGGGCTTGACCCTGTAGACAAGCATCATCAGCTTGTTTGGCTTTGACTCAATAGGCATCCAACTTTTTATGGACTGAGGTAGTTTGTATCCTGGGTTTGATCACCTAGACAGTGGCCATAACTTGTTTGGGCTTTAACTCGATAGGTGTCTAGCTCTTTGCTGACTAAAGTAAGAAAAAAATTATCCCACTCTTCGAGGGCTAAGGTAGGTAAGCGTCATGCTCTTTAAGGACTAAAAGAAAGTGAGTTTAGATGCCTCTCTTGGATGATTTCCAATGAGCTCGTAAGGTCAGAGGTTCTTACCTAGAGCCTTTCAAGGCTTTCCAAAACAGGAATTCATATTTTAGGTTCTATTGACTTAACTTCTATTCATTAGAGCTAGTATCTAAAAGATGTTAAACTTTTATAGTGCATGAGAATGCAAATGCATGTCTAAATGATGCAAATGTGATGATTTTTAAAAGCCTAATCTAGTGGTCTATTTTAGCCTTCTTCGACTGTTTACTCTTTAATGAGTTTGATAAGGTGGCCTTTTGCCTCGAGGTTTGTAAATCTTGCTATAGATTTCTAAAGGCTTTGAATGTTAAGGTGAAAATGTCCTCGAGAAAGGCTTTAAAAGTTTTTAATGAAATATCGTTAAGAGAAGATTTAGAAAACATTGAAAGCATCTTTAAAGAGGCTTTGAAAGTTTTGGTAGAACATCCTCAAGAGAGGCTTTAAAGATTTTTGATGAAATGTCCTCTAGAGAGGCTATTGAGGTTTTTAATGAAACAACCTCAAGAGAGGCTTCTAAAGCTCTAGTAAAATATCCTTAAAAGAGGCTTTAAAAGTTTTTGAAGTAAAGTCCTCCAGAGAGGCTTGGGAGGTTTTTAATGAAATGGCCTCAGTAGAGGCTTTGGAAAACTTTAGAAATATACTTAAGAGAGGCTTCAAAAATATTGCTAAAATATCCTCAAGAGAGGCTTCGAAGGTTTTGAAGTAACGTCTTCAAGACAGGCTTTGAAAGTTTTTGATGGAATGTCCTTGAGAAAGGCTTTGGAAAACTTTAGAAATATCCTCAAGAAAGGCTTCAAAAGTTTTTGCTAAAATATCCTCAAGAGAGGCTTTAAAGGTTCTTGAAATAATAGGAAGAGTTCCATAGCTTGACATCCAGGACTGAGATAGGGGTTTCCTTAGTAACCTTGTTTGCAACTGCAACGATAGCTAGGGTTACCACCGTCTATATCATACTCCTGTCCTCACAGTTGCTGTTCCCCTTTCAAGCGTACATCGCCTGGTTCTTTTGAGCTTCTTCACTAGTTTGGTTAGCTATGACCCAATCAAGAGCCATCCGAGAATTTTCAAAATCTTGGACGAAGAACATTGATCAAGATCAGATAATTCAGAAACGTAGCTCGTTATATCCACCAAGAAAGCATATCCACATTGATATGAAGTCGAGATTTCTGATACATTAAAAAGGTTGTTTAATTCTGATTGATTGATTACATTCAGTATTTCTGTTTCAAGTCTCTTTAGACCATTTGGAATGGAGTTGTGGCAGCATCCAAACCCGGCGCAAGAGTCATTGTTGTTCCCTTCCTGATCAGTCAATTTTATCGTATTAAAAACAGAGAGGCACCCACTAACAAACTCTTCATCTCAAAATTGGATGGCGCCGAGGGAGTTACAACCTGTAACAGTGAACTTGTTTGCAGTATTTGAGAATGCAAAGGGGGTATCAGTCAAATCAAGACTGTCTGTGCTGTTTGCATCATCAGTTCCGTTGAATCTCCGGCTGGTATGAGCCACAGGGTCCTTTATACTTACTGATTTTGAGCTAAAGATATGTTTATTACTTCAAAATTACGTATGAAGGGCTTTGGTAGACTATAGGAAGCATTGCAGGTTATGTCAAATCCCTCTAAGAAGCATCCATCTCCGATGCCGAAAGGGAAAGGAACGGAAAGATCCCCACAACTGGAGTGGCATCCAGGCTTAGTGTAATCGGCAACAGCAGCTGATAACAACAAAGATACTACCAATAGGGGGTAGGTACCCTCCAGTAAGAATGCTTAAACCCAAACATGCTTTTGCTTTTATTTTGCTAGAAAATGAATTTTCTATGTTGAAAACGATAAAATAATGAAGGAAACTTGGCATCGAACAGCCATGATATAAACCCAATAATGAGGGAAAAAACCAAATGAAGATTTCTTCCATAGTCAATGAAATTGAAGGTTTCTTTGCTACCACTTGGACACGTACGATGACGTTGGAAACGTGTATTGCTCCTGTTCCTTTATACTTTTTTTTTTTTATCAAAAGCCTGTCAGATTCATGTCGAAAAGTAGAGTTTCCGTTTTCGTTTTTCGATTAAAAACCTGTAAAGTTCATGTTGAAAAGTAGAGTCGACAGTGTGAAAAACAAAGTTGATTGCAAAATTAAAGATGCATCTGGATCCAAATGTTTGACGAAATATGTGCAGTAATCAAATTAAAGATGCATTTGGTTCCAAATGTTTGATGGTATATTTTTATTAATCAAATTTGGAGGCCAAGGAGAAAATTACTCTGATAAATAGAATAAATAGTGAAGACAAACTATGAGAGATTATTACCCTTTTAATTCCAAAGTTTGTGACTTTTTTAT
>JBBYHL010437658.1:0-10038 GCA_038381835.1 Adansonia madagascariensis
TCGGGTACCCAACTCTCGTACCGCCGTTGTTGCCATGTTAGTCGACGAACGGTATTTCTCTTCCTTCACCTAAAAAACCGGCATTTATTATCAAGTTAGAAATCCATCACAGGCGATGAGACGGGTATCAGTACCGATGGCACTGGCTTAATGAGGTACTCATAGTGCTATGGTCCCCAATCTCGCCAGGTGCTCAGGCTACTTAAGAACTTGTTGACACGTTTGCAGATTAATTAGCTTTCATGAGAAAAGAGGCCCACCCAACAACCAAGCAATCACTTTCCCGGCCAGAGATATTGGCCCATTTGGTGAGCCACAGAGCCTGGGTCCAAGATGACTCGATGAGGCTTCGTGATAATGGTTATTTAAGCTCGATTTTGAAAAGAAATTTAACATAAATAATTTATTCACGTCGAATTTCGCCTACTCAAAACGATTTAAATTCAGTGATTTTTTTAAAAAAATAATTTTTATCGTATTCTTAAATTTTTTTATAAATAAAAGATTTATTTTTATGTTATAAAAAATTAAAAAACAAAATTTAATTTAATTTGAATAATTATAAATTTTTAATCTATGAATCAAAAATCAAAATGAACCAAATCAAATATATTTAATTAATATCTAAATCAAATTTAATAAAAATCAAATCAAATATTACAGTTTGATATTTTATTTTGTCTATTTTTTCCAGCCCTAAGGCTTCCCCACCTCTATCTTTTCAAAACCTGGTTCAATTATTTTTTAGTTTCACATTTTACCTTAGAAACTAGACTTTTATGTTTTTTTTTTATTATTTTAGAAAAAGTAAAAGCATGTTATTACCATATAAAATATAATTTAAGTTTTGATAATTGATGGAACTTATTTTATGAACAATAATAAATACTAGCAAATATGCAATTGATTTTCTTGTTCTTTCTTACAGAAATTAAAAAAAATTTAAAAAAAAAAAGCTTAGAAAATAAACAACAATTAAAAGCAAGAAGGCAAGAATTCATCATCAACAAGAAACCTTAATCATTGCTTCACCATTCGAATTTATAAAAGATATATGCTTATAATAATTTTATTATACGAATACGAATAAAATAATTAAATTAAACGTATCTTTTTAATCCCATTTTAATAAATTATATTATACTTATTAAACGTATTATTTTTAAAATTATTAAATTTTTTAACACTTGAAAACAACATCCTGAGAGTAACTTGTGGAAGAAAAAAAATCGTCGCTATAATTGCTTCTCACTTACTCAATCTTGTATTGTTGAAATTGAAGTAGGGTTCCTTTCGTACAACAAGTTCCATAAGTAAAGAGGAAGATAATATTTAATATTGGCACTGACTAATAGTTAACCATTAATTATTTTCTCTCTCGTTTTTGACCCATATTTGTAAGTCCGGGTCTTTGATATTTCCCATATTGTCTTTGATTTGACTCGACACGAAAGAGCAAACTCGTTTGCCAAATTAGTGAGTTTAAAGACTTTATCTTGTCTCAGACGTAGGCTGGAAAAATAAAAAATCTTCTGATTAATTTAAGTAATAATAATGTAGTAAGATTTTCCTTTTTTTTTTGGATAAAAAATAAAGAGATTTTAATATAGATTTCAAGTTTAAACCTTAACACCTTTTTGTTGTATTTTGATCGAGTTGAATCTGCTTTCGTCTTGTTACCTAGACTACTATACATAAAATATCTGACAGACTTATACTCACAACAAATATTAATTTGATTTATATTTGCCAAGTTCATGAACACTATACATGATTTTAATCATTTCATACAATTTTTTTTATATTTTCTAAACTCTTATTTAAGTATTGGAATATGTTCTGGAGATATAACCTTACTCCACCGTTCAGAAGACACATCAATATACCCAAAGAAAAAAAAATTCTAGAACCATTTAGCAGCAACTGTGAAATGATTCCATACTTGAAATTATCCTATTTTGGGAGTTAGTGTAAATGTCAACTTATGTCTCAACGAGTCTTCAAAATGAATTAACTGAATTTCGCCACCATAATAACTTTGATTAAGAGCTTTGATTTTAGTAATTACATTGAAAGATTTAATAATTTTGGTGCCAATTTTGGCTGCCAATTTTTTATATCAATTTTGGTGGTCCAAGTTTTCCTAGCCAATTTAAGAATTTCGACTTTAGGGTGCTTAGATTTCCGATGCCTGACGGCATGCATTAGGGTGAGCCAAAGCCAATAATGTCCGGCGCAAACCTTGACCGAGGAATGATGGGCTCTTTGGGTGGAACTAATTCCTCCAGCAAATCGATTACTGGGAGGGTTTAGCCATTTTCACAACTTTTCTGATCACATAACTGGCATGACAAGTAAATGGATGAGAAATTCCAGCGAGAAAATTTGATCTTTCCATAACTTCGACTTTGAAAAGTTGTAAAAAGACAAAAGTGTCTTTGTCACAGAAATGTTTGAGGTTGCTTGTCATTTAAAATCCTCAGCAAGTAAAGCATACAGGGGGGATCCCACCTATTAATGAGATCCCAACTGCTCCAGCAAATTAATATTTCTTCCAAACACCCATAATCATATGCTGAACCAGTCATGAATCCTCTTAAATGGCTTCTCAGAGTACTGGGTGTCTTCTTTCTTTCTCATCTCGCCATTTCTGCTGATACCATAACAAAAAATCACTTCATCAAAGATAATGGTGAAGTTATAGTCTCGAGTGGCAAGATTTTTGCACTAGGGTTTTTCAGCCCCGGCAGTTTAAGGAATAGATACGTTGGCATCTGGTATTACCAGATTCCGGAGAAGACATATGTTTGGGTGGCCAACAGAGAGAATCCCATTAATGATTCCTCGGGGATCCTCTCAATCGATAGTCAAGGAAACCTTGCGCTATTCCAAGGAAACCAAACACGTCCCGCCTGGTCTACAAACATATCCATCACATCCGGCACTAGGAATTCTATTGCTCAAATTTTAGATTCGGGAAATCTTGTTTTAGTTCAAAATGATACCAGAAGGTCGGTGCTGTGGCAGAGTTTTGATTATCCCACAAATACTCTGCTTCCATTTATGAAACTTGGGTTGAGTCTCAGAACTGGTCTGAACCGAGTCCTGACGTCATGGAAGTCTCCAGATGATCCGGGGATTGGGAACTATTCCTACAGGATCAACCCGAGGGGGTTTCCTCAATTGTATCTGTACAAGGGTTCGGTTCCTTATTGGCGAACTGGGTCATGGACCGGGCAAAGATGGAGCGGTGTTCCTGAAATGACAAAGAGCTACATATTTAATGTTTCTTTCGTCAACACTGTTGATGAAGTATCGATCACGTATGGGGTGACAAATGCCTCGATCATCACGAGAATGATAACCAACGAAACAGGGATTCAACAAAGATTTACATGGAACAATCAAGCGCGACATTGGATTGCGTTTTGGTCAGCCCCAAAGGAACAATGTGATTTTTACGGGCATTGTGGGCAGAACAGTTACTGTAACCCTGATCACCCAGATGATTTCGAGTGCATATGTTACCCAGGATTTGAGCCCAAGTCACCTCAAGAATGGTTTATAAGAGATGCGGGAGGAGGATGTGTGAGGAAGCGTGGTATCTCCACGTGCGGAAATGGAGAAGGGTTCGTAAAGTTGCATCACATGAAAGTGCCAGACACTTCGACAGCACATGTAGACATGAGTATCGGATTGAAACGCTGCGAGGAAAAGTGCTTGAGGAATTGTTCTTGCGTGGCTTATGCGAGTGCGTACTCCGAGAGCAATGGAGGGATTGGCTGCCTAATATGGCACAGGGATTTGATCGATGCAAGGACATATACGGATGCGGGACAAGATCTATACATTCGAGTGGATGCAAATGAGTTGGGTACGTATCCTACAATCAATTCTCTATTTGCAATCAACGTCTAGTTTTGGGTAATACTTATATTATGCAAGTTGCTGCTAATTAAGTCCCCTATCTGTTTTTTTTTTCTTTTTCTCTTTCTCCCCTCCCAAACGTTTCCCTATATCTTGGCAAAAATCTTATATCCAACATGGCCTTGTATGTGTGGATCATGTAGTTATAAATTCACTTAAAGCCATGAAAAAGAAAGATGGACTTGATTGTCAAGAAAAGTCCAAATTAGTTTAGCTCAACTTGCCTCAAAAAAAAAAAAAAATTCTTAATAAAATTTTCAAAGAAATTGCTTTTGCAAAATGGTTATAGCTTGTTTCTTCTTCCTTCATAGTTTTACCTCAGTCTAAAACTGTAACATAGCCAGGCTTATTTTACTTAAGGTAAAATTTTCAGTGAATAGAAAAATTACTTTAATGATTAATTGTTTTCTTCCATTTGCAATGTACAAATACACATTATATCTCTATCTTTGTTAGCTCTGTATACAGAGAAAGGTCTACTTCAAAAAAAGGGAGTGCTTGCGGTTATCATAGTTTCAGCTGTTGTAGTGTTTCTCATTCTTGTCGCCTTCTTGCATTGCTTGGTGAAAAGGCAAAGAAGAGGTACGTAACACATTTGTTCCATTGCTTTTGTTATAAGATTTTTGAAACTAAATTGACTACATATCCATGTAGAGATTAGCAATTGGCTTAATCATGATATTGTGTTTGACAGCAACAAGAACAAGAAAAAGCAGACATAACTTTAGCTTTACCGCAAATTCATCGTTGTTTGAAGACTCTTTAGGTGAAAAGGAGATTGATGAGAGCAGAAGAAATTCAGATTTACCGTTCTTTGATTTGAGCACCATAGCTGCAGCCACTAATAATTTCTCGACTGATAACAAACTTGGACAAGGTGGCTTCGGTTCTGTTTACAAGGTAACTTGTCTCGAGTACATGACATATTCTCATCTACATGTCAATGTGCAATGAAACACCTATTAGTTCATCCTTAAAAAGAAATTTTTTGTTTTCAGGGTGTGCTCTTTAATGGAAAAGAAATAGCAGTGAAAAGATTATCGAAGTACTCAGGGCAAGGAGTACAAGAGTTTAAGAATGAAATTGTTCTAATTGCAAAACTTCAGCATAGAAATCTTGTAAGGATCCTTGGATGCTGCATTGAGGGTGATGAGAAAATGTTAATCTATGAATTTTTACCGAATAACAGCTTAGACTCTATTATTTTTGGTATGTTTTCTGTCTCAATATGCTATTACAAAACATCACATCTGAATGTTGAGTATTTATGCCAAATACTAAAATTTTAAACTTTGAATCCAGATGAATCAAAAAGATCATTGTTGGATTGGGAAAAGCGTTTTGAAATTATTTGTGGGATCGCTCGAGGAATCTTGTATCTCCACCAAGATTCCAGGTTGAGAATCATTCATAGAGATTTGAAGGCGAGCAATGTCTTGCTAGATGAAGCAATGAATCCTAAAATTTCAGATTTTGGCATGGCTAGAATATTTGGAGGAGACCAACTTGAAGGCAATACGAATCGTGTAGTTGGAACATAGTAAGCTTTGCAATTGCAAATGCGAAGTTTGGAGACAACTTATGCTGCAGGTTTCAAACAGCTTTTAACCATTTCCTTTTCTTTTGTATGGTTTCAGTGGTTACATGTCGCCGGAGTATGCAATGCATGGGCACTTCTCGATCAAATCCGATGTTTATAGCTTTGGAGTCTTGCTGTTAGAAATCATTGCTGGAAAAAAGAATAGCAGTTATTTTCCTGAGAATCCCTCTTCCAGCTTGGTCGAACATGTAAGTAACCAAATTTTGAGCACAATCAGCAACTAAATTAAAATTTTCCATTTCAAAAGATGATTCAAACGGAATTTGTTTTGTTTTAGGTTTGGGACTTATGGAAAGAAAACAGAGCCATGGAAGTAGTTGATACGGCTTTATTAGGTGATTCATATCCCACCGCTGAATTCTTGAAATGCATTCAAATCGGACTCTTGTGCGTGCAAGAACATACAACAGATCGACCAATGATGTCCGCGGTTGTGTTTATGTTGAGTAACGAAACGACTATCCCGTCCCCAAAACAACCTGCATTTATAGCGAAGAAAAGTCACAAAGGCGACGAGATATCGAGTAGCGAAGGAACGAACTCTGCAAATGATGTGACGATCACCATGGTTAGCGCTCGCTAGATATGTAGTATATAGTGCTTCAGCGTAAAAACTTTGGACATCTATGTTTGCTGTTTTGTTTTTTCCTCCTAATCTAAACTTGATTTAAAGTGAATGTATTTTCGCTATCTATGTATAATGCTGGAAATCACATAGGTATTTAACTCACAACAAAATTATCATATAAAAATAGATTTAGAAAATTATCTCTTTTCTTAGTGGTTTGGAATTAAAATTCCATATTAATATGGCCATTTATCTATATGGAGGTTAGGATCATATATATTTACACCAATAATTTTCTCTTCCTCTCTTCTCTATTCCCTAACGTAACATTGTTGATGCATATGAATATGTAATTTATTTTAAATGTTTAATTAAAATACCCTTTTTGAAATATTTTATTGGTTAATGGACATTATATCTTTTTCTTTTTTCTTTTGTACGAATGAATGTGTTATGCTTTAACCTAAGTTCCAAATGCTTAAGAGAACTTGTTTACTTTGTCTATATGATTTTTTATGTATAAAAGAAGTTATAATTTAAAAATTAAAAAAAAAAATTATATATATTGAAATTTTAACTTAAAACTAATTAGATATTATTTTTTAAAAATAATTATATAAATTAATTAAATTAAATTTCAAATGACTAATGCATATTCATATGATAAGCAACGTGACCCATATTTATTTAAAAGAAAGTAGAAAACTCAAAAATGTATATATAAACACATAATTCAACCATCTAATTTGGTTTACAAATTCAAATATTATAAATTTAAATAATATTTAAATTTAAATATTATAATTATTTTTTTATAACTAATTTAAAGTGAACATATATATATATAAATCCTTCAATATTTATTATCTAATTTCACATTAATTATGTGGATAATATATTTGAATTTTATAACTGCTGTCCTTAATTCATAAAATGATTTTACAATTAAGAAATTAAATGTTCTTAATTCCCTTTCCTAATCTCGAAGTCCCATGTCCGAAAATTCAAATGGATGAGGAGAGCATTGTAGTCATTTGGCACTTTAACTTCACGATCACACAGCTAAGCCATGTCCTCCCACTCTGCCTCACTCCATAGCTTCCAAAAACCTCATAAAGCCTCCTTTCAAAGCTCTTTCGCGAGAGATATAGGAAAAATAAGTAAAGCTGAGTTGTGTATTATCGTTGGAAAGGATATGGCGACTCACCTGCCGGACAATTTCAAGTGCCCAATATCTCTTGAGGTAAAGTCTGACCCGGTTATCCTCTCATCCGGTCACACCTTCGACCGAGGTTCGATCCAACGGTGGCTGGACTCCGGTCATCGGACCTCTCCAATTACCAGACTTCCCTTGCCTGAACATCCATGCCTTATCCCCAACGACGCCCTTCGCTCCTTAATTTCCAATTATACACTTGTTAACCCTTCAAAATGGCAACCTTGTCCTGCTCTAACCTCCCCATCATCCCCTCTTGCAACCAAGCTCGACGGTCACCCATTTGGCCAGACTCAGCAAGCGTGACTAAGCACTTCGCCGCAAATTAACCGAGTCGGGAGAAGTCCTTGCTGTTCTCAAAGTGTGTCGACTCGGGCGATCGGAATTTAAAGGCACTGTCTTTACTCCTTAATCTCCGCCTCGACGATGATAACAAAGTTGGTTTAGTCGCAGAAGGCGTAATTAACCGGGTTGTCAAAGTCTTACGTGTCGGGTCACCTGATTGCACAGCCATAGCCGCAACGATCATAACGAGCTTGTCCGTTGTTGAAGTTAATAAAGCGACAATCGCGGCATATCCGGATGTGATTCGGGCATTAGTTAGGCTTCTAATTGCAGGAAAAGGAAGGGAAAAGAAAGAAGCGGCAACTGCTCTTTATGCAATTTGTTCATTTGCTGATAACAGAAAAAGAGCTATAGATTGCGGGGCGGTGCCGATACTAATTGGATTATTGGATTCAGGGCTGGAAAGGGCAATTGAAGTGTTGGGATTATTGGTTAAATGTAAAGAAGGCAGAGAAGAGATGATGAAAGTTAATGGGTGTATTAAAGTTTTGGTTAAGGTTTTAAGGAATGGGAGTTCAAGAGGAGTCCAATATGGGTTATTTACTTTGAATTGTTTGTGTAATTATAGTGGAAGTTTTTGTTTTCAAGCAAGGAACGAAGGGTTTTGGAAATATGTCTGTTGTTAGTTGAGGAAGAAAATGAGAAGATAAGGCGGTATACTTCCAGTTTGATTCAAACTCTGAGAGGAAATCTTGCTATTGGTGAATGAAAGTTTCAGTGTTGGAAATAGAGGTGAGTTATTTTTGTGTAGTTTTGCTTTTTGTTTTTTTTAACGGGATGTTTAGAAGGTGGTGATGGTTTTCTTGTACAAAAAGGTGAAAAAAAAGATTAGAATTCTGTATCTTTGTACCTTTGAATAACAGGGAACTTGATGGAAGGGAGGGCTTATTGTTCTCCCTCGGTTTTAGGTGTTGTAGTTGAAAAAAATAGTTTCAAAATTTTGTTACTTTAATCATAATTTTGTATTGATTTAGAAATTTTCCTTGTGTTTAAGTCTTTCATTTCCTGTCAATTTGGGAAACTTTTTCTCTTATGGACATTGTTGTCTTTGGATTTTGTAAGGGATAAGCTGTTAAAAGAAATTGAAAATAGAAAGCAATGTTCTTATATAGATATCTCTCAGCTGGTATAGAAGATTGAATAATGAGATCTATTTCCAGTTATGGTTGTGATTGTTTTTCGCATACTTTAATTCTGGCATTCAGAGTAAAAATTTCTGGACCAGAAACTATATAGAATTTCAACAGTATCCCTGTTTCTTTGTATCCTTTATACTGCCTGTTGTTGTCTGAGGAAAATTATTATATTGTTAATTTCCCCATGCATTGAACTTTGGTGATGGGATACTTTGATCTGATCAAAGTTACCTTAGTGTTTACATTCTGATTTTGCATATTGCAACCATTTGAGTTTGAAATAAACTTGAATGAGACGTATTAGATATTTTTGCTTGTTATAATCATTAGCTGATGCTGTATGAATTCGACATTTGGACCGGTAATTTGTCTCAAATGGTAAGTTCGGTTGGATAATGAAGATCATAATGCAGCCAAAATTGTATCTTGAGACTTTTCTTGTTCCTATAAGAAGGAAAGCAGATTTTATCTTGGTTAGTGTATAAATAGAACGGATTTGCTATGCCCATAATAACTATCATAGTAAGGAACTAGGAATGCTGAGTGAACGAAAAACTGCTGTCTGTGCAAACCTTGTAATTTTAGATTGCCCTAGCAAATAAGTGTTAGGTTAGTTTCTCTGCTTGACTATATCAGATGCCATAGCAGATGGCAAGTTGATTTGCTGGAGCAGCTCGATATCTAGTTGAAGAGTATATGGTGGCTTTGTCATGTACCACAGACTCTCAAACATGGCCAAGTACAGCAAGGTCGAGAACTTCAGGAGAAGGTATGATCCGCTGAAGTTCAATCCCTGATTTCTCGAGATTTCTTAATAGCCTTATATACCTTAAACTTTTATGAGTTGGTTTAGGTTGAATTTAAATTGTAAAATTGACATGTTGTAGGCTAAAGATTCATGACAAGTTTCTGCTCGTGAAGATATGGGAACCATGAAAGTTGCCTATGGGAACCTTGAATTGAGCAAAACACTCTGCTTTTTTCATATTTTGATTCCCAATGTTTCTCATTTTCCGCTATCCAACTTCAAATTTCATTTTAAACCTTTTAGAGTGTGGACGTGGCTTTCATTTACATGGTGGAATAGGTTTCTTTGAAATGATTTGCTTGTAGTGAATTGTAGTGATTGCCAGCAAGTGAATTTCTTGCACATGTTACGATGATTGCCGTAGTCCGGCAGTGCATCACGTGTACATTCAACATGCAGAGATTTTTTACGACGGAAACATAAAATTTCGTATCCACA
>JBBYHL010437727.1:0-18264 GCA_038381835.1 Adansonia madagascariensis
ACAATTGAATCCTAGAACAGCTTTGTCGATAACATCTTTCATAGAGCCACAAAAAGGTCCCTTGCTGAACACTGAACTAGAGCAATTGTCTCAAAACGATGACAATCATGATAGTTATGATGAGACGATGCATGTGCCAAAACACAAACAAAGGGAAACAAGTTAGCGAGATGTATAAGAGACAAATGTAAGAAATTAAAGAATTTGAGAACATCAGAGAACAATATTCATAACATGTCTCAACCAAGGTGGTGAGATGAGAAACGGCTCGCATTTCAATATGCCAGGATGCAATCCGCCCTTTATGAGGTGATTCAATATCTTATTTTGATTGAATAATAACCGACCAGTGGTAATATTCATTTATCACCACTAGTGTAGATACGCGTTAAGCCATGACTCGAACAGCATAATGGCTTGCAGCATAAGACATTGTGAATGATGGTTTTTGTTCATCGTCACTTATTTATACAAAATTTAGCCGTCATTCGGGCGGCACGATGGTATACCTTGATGAATGATAAAAATGCAGATACAGGTGACAATTGTATACTCATTGTCACCTACATAATTTGGTGATTAAGAGTAAAGGTATATATGATATAAGATTTTAACAAAATTAAATCAAATATCTGTTAAAGGATTACTAAACTATCAGATATCGTAATATGGAGTTATATCCTATTGAAAGATCCCTGAAAAGTGACTGGCTGTAACCTAACAAGATCTTCTAGGTCATGAGCTACACACGTGTCTTGCCTCTTACAATAATCCACACAAATGATTATGGAAGCCTTCACAAGGTTTAGTGGTTCTCCGGTGTTAGCTAGAAGACTTGTTGAGCTTTAACTAAAAGGTAATCATAAATAGCCTCTTTCTCCATAGGATCTAAGAATGTTTTCGGGGTAGTATTTTCCCTAAAAAAAAAGGAAAAATTATGCAATCTAAAAGGCAAAAAGATTATAGTTTGGGTGTTTTTTTCTTTAAGGGTGGCAGATTAGAGAGAATGGTTGAGAGTTATTTTTTCTTTCTTGCTAATTTCTTCTTTCAAGTCAACTTTAGTTATTAAACATGTCTAGGTCCATTCGCTTTATTTACTCAGCTTAGCCAATCTTAATCTCTCCTAAAGAGAGAGTTTAGTCATGATCAAAGTCATAACTAATATGAAACTCTTTCATTTTAAGTAAATAGATCTTAATCATCTATCTCTTTTAAACCACTATGGTCGAACCATACACACCAAATGGCCGTTAAATTGTTCGAACAAGGCAATGGCTCAATCTTGGTGGGCCATTTGCAAGTTGGCTAGGTTTGGTCTCTTTAGAGTTTTAATTCATCAAATTAAACTCTCAATTTATCTAATAAATTATTTAATTTATCTTATATAATTATCATATAATTAAATGTAAAATAAATAGCTAGGAACCTATTTAGCTAAGTAAACTATCTTTTTATGAATTTTATCCAAATAAAAATTCATATTTAATTAAAATAATTTTAATTAATGATAATCTTATTTAATACTAATTATATAAATAATTAATAATTAATAATTAATATTTTTCATAAAATTACCCAGGGGATATTCAGTCAAGACATTATTTGCCTAGACATGATTTGTCCTAATTTGGACATTATGCAAATAAGACAATCTTATCCACCATGTCTTAAAAAGACAACAAAAATTTAGATTTCACAAGTCTAATTATATGTCTTAAATTAAATCTTAATTGAACTTTTAAATTAAGTTCTCAATTTAATTACCTTTTATTTAATAAGTCAAACTTAATTATAAATCTCGAATTTAATCGAACAATATCATCTTATTGTGTGCGACCCATTAGGCTTTCAACTTGTTGGCTATGAACATAATCTCATTAGTCGTATTCAAAGATCAAAACTGAAATCTAACAATCCATCATAACCACCTAAATGTTCAAGAGTCGATGTGACCTTATTGAAACCTTTTAGTAACTAGCCTATCAGTGTAATAGGGTAATTTCACCATATATTCTAGACTAAGCATGAGCTAGGTTCAGTGCCTACTCATACTTTAATCCATGTTAGATCTTTTGACTTATGGTTAATGATCATGAATCTATGAAAAATGATTCCTTAATATTTTCTATGCTCTGGCCAGAGACTTTAATCCTATTAACCATGGTCAAGATCGCTTGGGATATGTCTTCAATGTCGCTGAAAGTGGTGAATCTTCTTTAGATCACACATCCATCTACCATTTGCTTCATGCCATACCTAAAACCACCTTACTATAAGCATCTATCTATTGTGGACCTATTCATGATGATTTCTAAATGTGACACTCCCAATACGAGATGGCTTAGTATCATAAATCTAGGAGTTTTACATGATTTGCACATGAGAACTTATTCCACAAACACTTGAGGGACTAATATCAAGTGAAGTTCATGCTCTGGCCTTGTTCAATGAACTTATATCCATAAAACAAGCACCCATATGCTATCCTAAGTATCTTTATACTTGAACTGATGAAATCAAAGGGTTGCATGCATCAAATACATGGAAGCCTAGTATAAGCTAGTCTTTGTGCTCTATCAATGCCCTATCTTGATAATATGATGACCAAGAATGTTTTCAAAAACATAGCTTTGATGCATAAGGATCTCATCATCATAACTCATTACATCTTTGTAAGGCCATTGTGTTTCATGCGCTTTTTCCAATTAGTGGTTTCATGATAGTGAATCATGCCATTAGCATGAAGGAAATCTTGTGTTACTTTAACTAGTAATTGGTATTAGTTAATTGACTCTATATTTTTCTTGTCCTAATCTGACTGGTTAAGGACATACACTAACAACCAATGCCTAGTGTGAGTACCATGTTGGGTCATAAAGATATACAATTGAAAAGTGCACCACTTTTTAAAAAAGGTTTAAAGTTTAAAAGATATTGTTATACTCCAATTTGAGGCAAAACAAGGACTAAACAAGGCAGCTAATCCATTACCAAATCATACGAAACCAAAGATAAATGCTATAGTCATAGGAAAAAGCTACTAGGTGAAGAAAACTATTAAGGAAATCAAGACACCTATGGGGTTGGTTTGGTAGCCTTAGTTAAAGCCAAGTTGATATTAGCAATAGAATTTTCAAAAAGTATCCTTTCAACTTTTATTAGTATCACAATGACAATGGGCATACTTTACAAAGCTACCAAGACTTCCAAACCATGATCTAAGGAATAATGGATAAGGAAACGATTAAGTTTTATGAGAAAAAAATGGAACCAATGATGTTTCTATTAATGCTATTAAGTGGGAAGGGACATGTATTCCCTATTATGATTAGCTAAGTACCTAGGCAATCTTTACGAAATCTATACCTAAGATGTTTATTAAACTCCCATTTTTTTTTCCTTTAAAAGAAAGACAAAAGCATTCCCATACAAATATAAGAGCAAAATACTCATAATCAATTAATCTTGCCATTAAGCTAATGATGTCAACCTTGAAGGTGTAAGTCATTTTACTCATAGCAAGAAATGTTATACGATGGCTGAACCCAAAACTCAAAGAAGAAAAACATTACTCAAGTGCCTAAATTATTAAAGGAAGAAATAAATGTGACAGACTCGAGGGTGGTCACAAAACTAGTAAATGAAAATAAAGTTTACGAGTTTCTTAAGTTCTTAAGCACAGTGAATTTAGTATCATCGATCAGCTGAACAAGTAGCCAACAAAGATATCTATGCTATTACAACTCTTAACTTCTAAGGTACATCGAAATGCTCTCTTGAAGGTCCTAAATCAAGCTTATATGCCTTATAATATTCTAGTGGACATATTAAATCATCTTGTGAACAATATTATCACTAACAACTGTATATCCTTTAGTGATGATAAGATACCGTTTGAAGGTTGAAAGAATTATAAGGCCCTTTACCTTCTATAAAGGTCACATTCTGTCTAAGGTTTTAATTGATAATGGCTTAGCTTTAAACTTAATGCCCATAGCTTAATTGAACAAGTTACCTATTTGTATGTCCCATATTAAGCATAATCATGCAGTTGTGCATGCCTTTGATAGGACTTATTAAAAGGTGATAAAAAATATCACTATTCTTTTTAAATGCCTTTATACTTATAAACTGAAGTTTCACGTGATGGATATTGCTCCATCATAAAGGCCTTATATTCATGTTGTGGAATAGTCTCATTATCACTGTATTAGAGGTTAAAGTTTATGGTTAAAAGCAAAAGTTTTAAGTATTGAAGGAGGGGAACATATTATCTTTGCAATCTCTATTGATGTAGCATATATAGAGCCAAATGAGAATGCTTCTGAATATATCTTTTTAGTTATTCGAGTTTATTAATGCTAAATTTGTTGAGAGAGGCTTACTGATAGTTGAGACTCATTTATTGAGGAATACATACATGGGAATAAAGTTTACTATAGGTAAAAGATGCCTAGCTGGAAAAGGATTAGGAAAATATCTTTAGGGTATAAGAAAAGCCTTAAAGGTCATGACAAAAATTGATAAATAAGGGTTAAAGTTTAAACCCAATATGCAGCAGTAATGAAAGTAAGGTCGAAAAACTAAAAAGAAGAGGATGGTCCTTCTGTTAGAAAGGACTTAAGATGGGAACCAATGGTGTTTCCTTTTTACAAGAAAGCTTTTATCTAAGAAGACACATAGATCCAAAATAAATAAAGGGTATCAATTTTAAGGATGTACTAGTTGTACTAAATAGGTATTCAAGCATTTTTTTCTCAATGCCATTAATGATAAGCCAAGAATAGCAAAGTCTAGTAGCCCTACTAGGATGTTCTTAACAACTAGAAAATGACAAATTCTTATACTTTTTAAGTCTAATTTAAAGTAATGCC
This sequence comes from Adansonia madagascariensis, assembly GCA_038381835.1. Lineage (NCBI taxonomy): Eukaryota > Viridiplantae > Streptophyta > Magnoliopsida > Malvales > Malvaceae > Adansonia > Adansonia madagascariensis. The sequence continues at coordinate 4,875 of JBBYHL010437727.1, forward strand.
AAGCCGTTTCCAACAAGTGTTTGTACTATTCTAAAAATTGCCCAAGCTAAATCTATCCAAGTGCATACTTAGCTTTTTTCTAATTAAGAATGCCATAAAGATGCTACCCCAATCACATTTTCTAAAAAGATATGGAAAAGTAGCTTCTTATCCTCAACATATCCAACCATCCTATGATAGTAAAAAGCTAACTACATATTTATGCATTTGAGTCCATATTTGTTGAATACTAGAACCTTAAACTTTGGCGAGACAACCACCTTTGAGATTAATAAAAATTTCTTGGCATTTTTTAGTCATATTTTATCTTTCATAGCTTGAATATTTTCTTCAAGCTGGCCATACTTTTGTTGTGCTTCTAAATTCTGAATCCTTTTTTATGGATTTTGCTTTAACTATTTTGAATCAAGAGTATTAACTAGGACAAGAGGATTTGCCCCTGACTATGAATCAATTGTGTGAGTACCAAGCCAAAAGTGCTTATTTGATCTCTCTCATCATCTTTCTTGAAAAAAGTGAAAAATGCAAACTAGTTTTACAGATATATGAGCTTTAACAATATTAATTTTCATTTTGCTTTTAAGAGGTTCAATACAAATATCAATTATAAACAGGTGTAAGTGAATTAATAAGTTAATGAATAAATGTATAAATGAAAGGATTAATATTGATAACATGCATGATGCTATGTATAACATATCAAGTGGAAACATGGGGGAAACTATTGCAAATGTGGTAAAAATTCAAAATTTGGCTCAATCATTAGCATTCCATAAATTTTAAAATATTCTTTAACATTTCATTGATGTTCATAATAAATAAAACAAAGTTTGCAAAAATTAATTAGTGACTAAAAATTGCATATAAACATTCCTCTATCCTGATATCTTAAAGCCAACAAACAAAAGATCCCATCATGTAATTATCTGAGGCTTTAATCAATCTTGTTAGGTTCTTGGTCAACTAAAGTCTTTGGATTGAACCATTTTTTATCGATAAAGGTTGCATTTTGTTTTCGAAAGCCATATAATTTTTGATAGAATGTCCACAAGTTACACAATTATACTCACATTTAGCTTTAAGGTTATACCCCTTAAGATAAAGTAGGTGACATTAAGGTTCAATAGGTGCACATGTGACCAAGTGGTTATGTAGCAATATAGGGAAGATTTCTTTGTAGCTAACCTAGAAAAGATCATAAGTCTCAATGTTTTTTCTTGGAGTTGCTTTTTTATTGATATGTTGATTGAAAGTCAAAGCCTTCAGTTGTGATACCAAGGTTTGCATAAGGAAGATTGGCTGACAATGTGCTTGAATGAAAATATGATATAAGACTTCTACTGTTAATGTTCCCTCAACTACTGACCTAATGTGAACAAGTAGAGTATCATTAGCCACCTCGAGCTCCAACTTAAGTGCAACATGCCAACATTGATCTAGTTATGCAAATTTCTTTTACAAAGTGGTACAATCCTCAATGGCATGCCTTTATGCCCTAGTATGATACTCATAATAAGCATTAGCATAGTACCACTTGAGATATAGGGTTTTTCTTAGGGAAACATAAGCAAGTGAATTACTTGGCCTTACAATATTTCTTTTACAAATTCTTATACGATATCAAGATTGGATCAAACTATAGCCTTTCTTAGGTTGTTTGTGGGGTTTCTTAAACATTATTAGTGTAGTGAGGTTGAGTGTTTTAGGTAATATTAGGCAAAAAGGTAAGTGAAGGGTTATATCTGATGGAGTATACTAGTTATGAAGTTTAGGTGTATGGGTATAAATTTAAGTTTAGGGAAGTCATGTTGGGGTGGTAAGGACTAGGAATAAGATATAGACTTCAGTCGACTTTATGACTGGTTAAAATAGCTAACTGGATCTATTCATTATTTTATGTTCATGGTTTCTTGATATTAGAGCCGAGGGATAGTTGAAAGGTGATAGGAGGGTAACTCAAGATAAAAAATTGGTTAATCTATAATGACATGGAGCAAAGATAGTAGGATTCAAACATCGGGTGGAATATAAAAAACAAAAGATTTTGTGTGATTTATTTCAAGTTTGGCTACTTGCATCTTCAATCTAAACTTTAGAAATGGTGGCGGTGACTTTGGAGAGTAATTTATCTTTATTTGATCAAGGTTTGAGATCATCCTTACTACTTTCAAAAGTTATCCTCTCGTCTCTTGATTATTTTGTTTGAACCCTCCCATAATTTTCTCCAAAGTGCTAACCCCTACTTTTGGTGGATTTGCAGTGATCTGAACAATTTGGCCACTATCGATAATGATGCCCCTTTACTAGATTCCTTTTCAATTTCAAAAAAAAATAATAATAATCGCTTCTACCAATTTTGTGAGTTGTTCTTTCAATTCCCAAACATATTACCTCAGTTCCTCTTGGATGTTTTCTAGGGTATTGATTGTCGCTTCTATATGATCTTCTATGTTACAACTTTTTCAATGTAAACAACAAATGGGTTTAACATTATATAGTGATCTATGCATGAAATACTGAGGAATGATGAATGAAAAATGTAGGATATGATATGCTATGGATGTTCATCCATATATATATATATATATATATAAGGCTTAAAATGGTATGACTGTTATGTAAAATGTCATAAAGGATTAAGGGAGACAATGCCTTATCACTCCATTTTTTTACCTTTTTTACTCTTCATTCTTTTGTAGTTGGCTTAACCTTTTAATCTTTTATTGGGAAAATAACCAAAGGGAACATTCTTATGGAAATGAAAACAAAAGGAAATAAAAAGTAAAATTCAATGAAAATTGACCCTAAGAAAAATGTTTAAGGCATCAGGACACCTTTCAAGGCAAAAATAAATAGTTGCACGTAGTATCGCTTACTTGCCATGGCCTAAGTTCACATGAGCAGTATAACAACAAGTTTTGGTTAAAATCATCCCTAAAAAGATGATACAATACCTTTGAAGACAACATTAACGATTAGGAGAATGATGGTCGCTTATCATTGCCTAGCAATTGGCCAATGTTAAGCCATATGCTAGACAGCATAATGGCCTACCTAAGTTAAGTTTGTTCCTAATGAGGAGAAATAGTGTCTCTAAGGCCAAATTTAGTGATCTAGGAAGTGATGTTTATACATTGTCACCTAGTAGTTGACAGGCATTAAGCCTTTAGTCAGACAATGTAAAGCCTTGTCAAGGTTGGATTTATTCCTTTAAACACTATATGAAAACTTAAATGGGATCATAGGCAATAACATTCATTTGTTATCACCTAAAGAAATGAAAAGCATTAACCATCCATCAGACAGCATAATGGCATGCCCTAGTAGATTATTAAAGTATACGATGCCTCTTGAGGTGCAAAGTGCAAAAGTTGCTGAAAATGTTCGCTCATTATCGCCCATGTGTTAATGATACATGAGAGTAAAAAAATAAGAATTATTTCCCAAAATTTCTTATTCATAGGGTTATTCTAGCAGCACTTTGGCATGGTTTGACATGGTGTAGCTTCTACAGCTTACTATATAGAGTTAGGTTGACTTTAAATTGATTCCTAAATCATTCCTCTATCCAATAAGGATAACCAAGGTACCCTGATTCTAGGCCCATAGCAAGCTAGGCAAAAAAGGCTTGATTTAGGCGGATGTATTTCCCTATGCCTATGTAGATTGCTAATCACAAAAGTATAGGTAATTTACAACCTAGAAAGAATTGCTAGCCATATTGGATAATTACCATAATGGAGATGAATAGCTCACTCTTACCCAATATTGAGTCCTATTCTCTCTAAAAAAATTATTAAGAATGTAATGCAAATGTTAGTGCTTTATATGTGTCTAAGAAATAACAAACCTTTTTATTTTACTCTTTATTACCATTCAAATATCAATATAAATATTTTGGAACCAGGAAACCCCTAACAATCACAAGAAAAACAAGCACAAACATAATATTAATAGATAAAGGTCAACAAAACATAAGGCAAGAGGAAAGGAATTATAGTTAAATAATGACCAAAATTGAAGAAAACCAAAATGGATAAGATATGACTAGTTGTAGGCTTGACTCTCTAACTATTTCCTAAAGAAGTCACTTCCCTGTTGTAACATCCCCTGCTAATGACAATGAAGCATGCCCGACTTAAAAATAATCCTCAATGGAATTTTGGAAAAAGGTGTTTCTTGAATCTAGATTAAGAAGGTTTTTGGATGAATCACTCATCCAATTGATCATAGTGGCTGAAAACTTGGAGTCGCATCAACCATTAGGGCTAGCTATGATCAGACACCTATTAAAACTAGCACCTCGAGTTACAAAATTTGAAGAGTCAATTTTTTGATCTACGTGTGCTGAGTTCGGTAAGTGGGTTCGAGAGTTGATTGCATGTGGGAAAGGATTAGCACTCCCATGATGCCTTAATTGTACCATCTAGCCATATATTACCTCGATTTCAATTTTCTCAATTTAAGAAAAAAACATTATTTGTATATAATCCCCTTTTATGGTTAAATGAATTTTTTAAAATAATAAAGCCAATTTTTATCAAAAAAATTGAATTCCATTACATAAGTCGGAAGTGTGGCAAAACATAAGGCTAAAAATATATATCCTGAATTTTGATTTGAAGAAGACATTCTGCATCAAGCACTCGAGGGATACCAGCATGAAACATTACCTTTGAAATTTTTTGAATATTTAAATTAAAAATATGAATGCAAAATTGTCACCAACAAAGAAAACGTGTTAGTAAGATAAGTAAAAATTATAATATTTATTGCACAAAAAATAAAACAAAACATAGAAAGAAGGGTTGGTCAAGATGTATCTTGTAGTTATTGTTGGTTATCTAGAAATAATGAATTAACAACTTAGAAATACACCTGGACTTGTAGAACAACTGAGGCATGAAAATCAAAGTTTTGTTAAAAAATTTGGGAAAACTTAGGAAAAAAGAAATTATGGTTTTTATTAAATTTTGGAAAATGGGACTAAAAAACCAATTTGGATGAAAATTTTGGTAATTTTTGGAAAATAAAATATTTTTGGTTAATTTAATGAAAAAAGTGGATTTTAGTTTAAAACTGCAAAATTAATAAAAGGATTAAGTTGTTTGGTTAAATGATTGCACCTTGATTTAAGCCCAACATGACTTGTACATGACTCATAACCTCACTTGGGTATTAATCAAACTTATTTCGAGGCATCCGAATGCTTAGGGAGAAGGATACTTAATAATAAATTAAATGCGCTTAAAGCTAAAATAGGGGACAACATTGTGCTATCCAACCTCTCGAGTTTATTTTGGGTTCATCTGAGGGTTTCAAGGGGCAAACAAGATGCTGTTGGAAAGTTGACTCAATGAAGATTAATATAAATATAAATTTCCCCCAAAAAAATCACCTTTTAGGAGAAAATAATATTTTAAGTCAGACTTAATTCAACGCTTGAAGTAGGCGTAAAGGAATAGGTGCAGTAAACTTTAAAAAATTTCTCTGAATTCATTTGCACTTGTTAAGTCACAATTTTACCTTTTCAAAAAGGGAATTTCAAGTAGTTTTAAGAGAAATATTTAACAAATCAAGAAAAATCATTTGAGAGATGGCCTATAATGAAGTTTGGTCACTTGTCTTAGGGGTTTAGGACAGCACATGTTCGAAAAATCATAACTCCTTTATTAGAGCTTATTTAGGGGAAATCCAGAACTCATTGAAAAGATAAATTAATGCTCTTCAAGGAAAAAAATCATAAATTTTGGCAAAATCTTTTAGGGATCGAAAATAATTTTGGGGTTAAGCTACTATTAGAAACTAAAACAAAAAAGTTTTTGGTTTTTGGTTCTAGATTCAAGTTGGGCTATGGACATACAAATGTCTATCACTAATGGTCTATTGTAATAGGTTGATTGGTCATCCAAAGTCTAGAAGAGTTTAGGCAAGTAAATGACTCATTAGCCTAGCCATTTTAATTAACAACACAAAGCTCTCACCAAGGCATTAAATCAAACAATTGGAAAACTATATTTTTTTGAAGCTAGAAAACATATTTTATTGAGCCTTATTTTTCCATGAATTGAAATATAAATAGGCTAATTTTACCATAAGATTAAAGCATCAATTTCTTAAAAATAATAGGCCAAAATTAACCCTATTATTTAAGTTAATCTTAGTCTAACTTGGGGTTGGTTTTCCAAAATAGCAAAGATACATATCAAAGAAGCATTTCAACAAAAATGTTAACTCAAAGGCATATTAACGGCATTCAATATCAAAGGCATAGTAAAGCATCATCCAACAACATTTTTACAACATTTTTACAATCATGTCATGCTTAAAATGTAACCAATGACATAAACAACATCAAGGCACGCTTAATGGACATATATTATCATGGACCGTGAAATAAAAATTATTAAAACATAATATAAAAATGCTGGCTGAAATTAATAAAGGAAATTAAGGTTTTTTAATCATCAAAATAGACCAATAGCCCATCCTAATACAAGATCAAGCAAGGCAAACCCAAAGCAAATGTAGGAATTTAATACATGGGCCATGATAGCATAAAAATAGTTAACTACAATGGCATTTTAATGAAATGAAATGATCAAAATTAAGAGATAAGTAGCAAGTATTATACCAATAAGCTTAAAAGCTATCCAACCCTTCTTACTTTCTTTTTTATCCCCGTACAGCTTCGACTTTCTCTTTTCTTATCTTTCCATTGCAATCATCACTTTTCAAAAGCTTTCTTTTTAAGCCTTTTTTTGTTTTGCCTTTAGTGGCTAATGGAGAAAATGACGTAAGTGTCAAAATGAAAGCCTACTTTGGCTTATAAAAGGGTTAACTGATAGGCCAAAAGCCTAAGATGCCAAGTATTTTGATTTTTGATTTCATGAGTCATCAAGAGAATCATCAACATGTGATGTGTTTTTCAAATTCTCATTAGCCAAAGGACAAAATTTGTGGCATCTTCATTGGCCAAGGCATTTTAAGTTTCAAATATTTACTAAGATGCCACTTTTGGTGGGCACTAATGCCTTTGTCCAAATCTAATTTTGACATAAAATTATTCTAAAATGTCATCATCTTTGGCTAAGTTGCCTATTCAAAATTTTGATTGAAAAATTATTCCAATACAATTAAATAAAATAAGGCCTAAATAAATTTATTAAATAGGCATGTGGACCATATTTTATTTAAAAATAATTTTCATGAGGTCTGGCATGAATTTAAATGATATTTAGCAACAAAAATATTGCAAAACTCGTATTTTGGATTAATGGTGTTTAAGAGAAAAATGCCATGACTTAGGCAAAAATACTTGGATGTATCGATACATTTGGGAATGTATCGATACATTTAGGCCATTTTATCGCTACAACCTTAAATTCTACCAATACAAAAGTGAATATATTGATATATTTGGTCTAAAAATGCAATTTTAGTTAATTTCAAGCCTTGTATCATTAAAATGAGAAAATATATTGATACATCTCATGAATGTATCAATACATTTCTTCAAAGTATCGGTAAAATCCATGGATTCCAAATTTGATGACAAAGCAACCAATGTACTTATGTACCGTGATAATGTATCAATATATTCAGTAAAAAATGTGTAATTTGCTTACCACTGGCTCCTTGGACACCTTGCCTTAACTTGAAATAATAGGAAATAGACCTATACTTGTACATTTGGCCTTTACGATGCCCTGAGATGTTTGCATGAAGGATTGGATAAAATTGGATATCTAGATGATAATAGTATAATCTTAATTATTTATGGAGTTAGCTGACGGTTGTTTTCATTTTTCCTTGGAACAAATGACTTATTATCTGTCTATGTAATATATAAATAATTCATTGTGTTAAGGGGTGGGTAAGATTATTGTAAACTATCCCTAGAGTTCTTATAATCTTAAAAATTCTATTACTGTAATTAAAAGCTATCCCAACTTATGGAATTATTGAATTTGAATTTTGTAGATGATGGTTTTTGAACATCTAATTGTCTTAAATGAGTATTTTGGGATTAGTTTAGACAAACAATTATAACATTTAAGTTAGTTTTGTCTATTTACCTAGGTATTTTAAGTTTTAAAGGATCATTTAATTAAATTAAAATCATAATGTTACTTATTTCCATAATGTTATTTTTATGTTTATATTATTGAAAAATATTTATGTATTCATGTCACATTCGTTTTTATATATTTTTGTCAGAATTGTATTCAAAGTATTATATATTTATATAAATTTTTTTAGTTTATTTTATGTAGATTTTGACAGGTTCATGTATTTATATCGTGTTCATGTTATTTTTCCTGTCACACAGTGTTTTAATTATTTTTCATGTTGTGTCTAAAATTGCCAAGTTTAATTGACATAATTGTCATTATGTTCATGTTCGTGCTATTTTTTGTATCATAATTGTATTCAAAGTATTGGATATTTATGTAAATTGATATGTTAATAATTCGTTTTATATAGATTTTGACATGATTATGTATCTATGTGATGTTTATGTTATTTTTCATGTCATTTTGTATTTTAATTATTTTCTCATATTTTGTTCATTTTGCATAATCATATTATTTTCAAAATTATTAACACTATTTAAACAACTTCTAATTTTATGTCATGTATTGTATAATAATTGAGAGTTATTGTTTACCTATATTAAATTTGGTAATTTTGGATATTTGTACCATATTTGAAAAGTTATCCTTAAGTGAAGATATTTTACATAGTTAAGATGATTCAATTTAAAAGTTTAGATGATTAAATTTAAACTTTAAGTTCATTAACTTAAGAATTAGATCATTGTATTTACTATACATTAAATGAATATCATTTTTAAGACTTATACTACCAATTAAATTAAACACATACATATGCATATTCATTGTGCAACAGGAGATGTTTCTCGTATAATTAAAGTAATCCCCAATTGGTTTTTCAAATAGGGGTAATTTGGTGATTAAGATGAAATCGAGAGATAGTGATTAGAGTTGTATATTTAATTATGGTAAGTTGTACATTTAGTTATGGTGAGTTGTACATTTAGTTATACTCATCCATATATTTATTTATGGTGAGTTATATATATCTAGTTATAATGAGTCATACATTTAGTTATAGTTACTCATACATCTAATTATGGTAAGTCGTACATTTAGTAATGGGGAGTTATACATTTAGTTATAGTGAGTCAGATATTTAGTTATGGTGAGCCGTACATTTAGTTATGGTTATTCATAAATCTAGTTATAGTGAGTTGTACATTTAGTTATGGTTATTTATAGATCTAGTTATAGTGAGTCATACATTTAGTTATGGTTATTTATACATCTAGTTATAGTGAGTCGTACATTTAGTTATAGTGAGTTGTACAATTAGTTATGGGAGTCATAGATTTAGTTATAGAGAGTTGTATATTTAGTTATAGTAAGTTGTACACTTAGTTATGGTGAGTCTTATATTTAGTTGTAGTCATTTGTACATTAAGTTGTACACTTAGTTATAATCATTTGTACATTAAGTTGTACATTTAGTTATAGTGAGTCGCACATTTAGTTATGGTGAGACTTACATTTAGTTATAGTCATTTGTACATTTAGTTACTATTTTTATATAATAATTTGATATTTAATATAATTTTTTATTTTTTATTATTTTTATATAATAATTCAAGATTTAATATAAAATATTTTTTAATTATTATTTTTAAATAATCTAATATAAAATATCTTTTATTTTTTATTATATAATTTATACTATATAATTTATGTGTAATATGCATTATTTTTAGTTTTTTTCAAAAAAAATTGAGATTTAATATAAATTTTTTTTATTTTTATATAATAATTCAAGATTTAATATAAAATATTTTAATTTCTATTATTTTTAAATAGTAATTTATAATTTAATGTAAAATATTTTTGTTTTTAATTTTTAAAAAATAGTTTATATTTACTATTAAATATTTTTGAATTTTTATTATTTTTTACCTTAATCAAGTATTTAATATAATTCGAGATTTATTATAATATTTTTAATATATATAATTTATATATAATATATATAATTATTATAATATGTGAGGGGTCGGTTTCCTTATGAAAGGAACCGGCTCCTGACATATATAATATTATAATATATATTATATTATATGTAACATATATAATATATTCTATATTATATATAATATATATTAATTTAAGATTTAATATAAAATATTTAATTTTTATTATTTTTAAATAGTAATTTGAGATTTAATATAAAATATTTTTATATTAAATTATTTCTAAATAGTAATTCTAGATTTAATATGAAATATATTTTTATTTTTTATTATTTATAAATGATAATTCTGAATTTAATATAAAATATCTTTTTATTTTTTTATTATTTTTAAGTAATAATTCAAGATTTAATAAAAATATTTTTTAGTATTTTATTATTTATAAATATTATTATTAATATATATAATTTATATGTTTATATATATATTATATATATATATATACAATGAAAAGTAATAGCAGTGAAAGAATAAAATAGAGATAAAAAAGTAATTATAATATTCTTATTAATAATTTTAATAATTACTATCTTTTTTTAATTATTTTTTTTTGTTTTATTTTTTTTTATAATTATATGTTCATATCACTTTTTTTGGAATTCTTCCTAAAATAATTCAAACACTACAATGAAAAGTAATACAAGTGAAAGAATAAATAGAGATAAAAAAGTAATTATAATATTCTTATTAATAATTTTAATAATTACTATCTCTTTTTTTAAATTTTTTTTTTGTTTTATTTTTTTTTAATAATTATCTGTTCATATCACTTTTTTTGGAATTTTTCCTAAAATAATTCAAACACTGATTATCTTTTGCATTTAGAGATTTATATCAAAGTTAAAAACTGAAGTGATAAGAGAACAGAACATAACAGAACTTCCAAACTAGCGAGCTGTAACATAACTGCAGTACAGTTTTAAACACGACTTCTAAAAGGCTGGTTTGTAACATGAAAGAAAATTTTAAGATACAAGGTTTTGGGAACTTGCGATAATTTTTTTTACAGGGAATTGAAACATAAAAACAAAGAAGGTACAGCAGGTCAATAAATTCGATCCACTGTATCAAGGTAATCAAAAGTGAGGGGCCTGAATACGTTGCTAGCTTCGGCTTCTATCAGCTCCAATTGCCTTTTGAAGAGGTGCATATACACCACCCAATCACCTTCTCTTGCAGGACTTGGCATAGGCATTACATATCCAGAATCGCCTCCCCAAGGAAAATGGTATGAGCCAAAAACTGGGCAACCCCATCCGAAATCCACTTTTGAAACTGGGAAACGTTGCCCCGATGATATGACAAAAGCTGGTCCCTCATCGCTACCATTGCTATATATCCTGGCCAGTGCCGGCTGAGGACGGTGAGCTTCGACCCAGTCAATCAGGCCTAGGAAATGTTCCTTTGTCACTGCTTGGTCTAGGAAATCATGAACCTCATTGGCTACCCAGGACAACGGTTTTTCGATCAGTTCATTTACTGTTTGGCTTCCAAAGGGAATCGAAAGAACATTTCCGAAATAAGAACTCATCAGACTTGCTTTGTCTTTATCTCCTTCACTTAATCTAACCCTTCCATCCACAACAATCCCCATCTTCGTAATCTTGAAATCATCTTTGGCCGCAAGGAGTGCTACCATTTTCCATAAAAACGCACTGAAAGACTCAAGCTTGGTCCTTTTGTGCCCATTAGAGTGGGCAAGTGATTGAAGATCATTAAGTTGCTCAGAAGTAACATAATATATGCGACTAATAAGATGATCAGTGGGTTGATGGTGCTGTTTAGAGGGTGGTAATGACGATATGGGCGCATACATGTGATCCAGAGAGGGGTCAATGCACCCTGGACGCCTGGGGTTCAACAGAGACCGGCGAAATGATGGTATCAAAGTGATTGACTTGGACCGAGCCATTTCAGCCCACGATACAAGAAACATATTGGCCGAGTAGGCATCAGCTATCCGGTGATCAAATGTGCATGCTACTACTATTCCCCCACATCTAAGTTCTGTTACCTGTAAAACATATTTAATTCTCGTTAAAATCCCCAGAAGAAGTAAAAAGTAAAATTCAAGCCCAAATTACTCATCGAAGGAGATTACAAATGGTTATTGTTAACTATTAAAGCTACTACTGTTTTGCTAGTAATCATATATACTTGATGCTTAATTAATTGACTAATTAATCAAGATTTATTCTACGATTATTATCACTTTAATTATGAAAAATATTAAAACTAAACTTCATGATTTATTCATTAGGATTGGAGTTAGAGATTTCAAAAGCGGTCGCGAATGCATTTTGATTGCATCACATATGTTGTTATTGCAGATATAATAAATGTTATTGTTGTCAATTACGATAAACATCAACTATAAATATTAATAATAAAAGATCAAAAAACTGTTAAATAGCAATCATAACATTACATTACGGTCATTATTTAAAATCTTGGTTAGAGTAAATTAGAGTTTTTGAAAAATTTTAACATTATAATTTTGACCCCCAATCAACATAACAAGGACATGTTAAGATATATATATATATATATATATATATATATTGCATATTAATTAACTTGAGATTTTAGATAATCTAAAATTAGACGTATTGCGGTACTAAAAGAAAGCATCAAAATGTTAGTACAATTGTTTTTTTGGTTCAAAATTGTTGACTTTGGTGGTCCGAAGCAGGCCGGAAGGATGTTGTCACATCACCATGACTCTAACCATCTATACCTACTATTATTTTTGAGTTTTAAGGTTCAAGTAGTATTTATCAAATTTGTAAGGTTATTTTCGTTCACTATTTAAAAAAAATTTTAAAAAAAAAAATAAATTAATAATTATTATAAAAAAATAAAATTAAAAAAATAATTTCAAAAAAGAAAATAGTAAAATTTCAAGGGGTATTCAAAGGGTATTTTTTTAATTTATAAAGTTATTTTCGTCCAACTAAAAGAATTTTAGAAAAAGAAATAGATTAATAATTATTATAAAAAAGTAAAATTAAAAAAAATAATTTTAAAAAAAATAGTAAAATTTTGAAAAATAAATTGATGGTATTTTTCTAATAGAAGAATTTCAGAAAAAGAAATAGATTGATAAGTATTATAGAAAAGTGAAATTAGAAAAAATAATTTTAAAAAAGAAAATAATAAAATTTCAAAAAAATAAATTGATAATTATTAAAAAAGAGTAAAATTAAAAAAAATAATTCAAAACAAGAAATAGTAATTATTAAAATTATTAATAAAAAGACTATAATTATCATTTTACTCTTATTTTTATTTATTTATTATTATTTTTAT
>JBBYHL010437737.1:0-59543 GCA_038381835.1 Adansonia madagascariensis
CTCCCCAAGCCAAGCATGCTAACCTCAACCAATGAGGACTAGCATGAACTTAGCATTTTCCTTAAAGTTAACTAAAAGAATCTTGGGGAAGAGAAAGTTTTCCAAATCTATTCAATGAGCTTAAAACTTCTAATTTTCCAACGAGAATGGCCTTGCACTTGTTCCTTAAATGTTCGTGCCCTGTTTTTGAGACAAAACCTTGAGTGGTATGATCAACAGGCTATTTCATCGTCCCAAATTACTCCGGGGCTATGCAAATGCATTCACAATGCTCATGCCACTCTTTCCCTTTAGTCATGGATGTTCGAATGTTGATGACTCAAGTTTGGACTCGTAAACATAGAGAAAATAAAAAATATCCTCTGCTTTGCTTTGTCCCCTGTTGGTAGCATCACTATTACAAATTGAAAAATCCCTTTAAAATCCCAAATGATTTTTCATAAATTTTATAATATTTTTCTCTAAAAGTGTGTCAAAATATCTTTAAAACAAGATCATGTTCACCCTTGGATCAGTCCGAATGAAAGAGTTATGATTTTTGAAACCTAGACTATCCGAAATCCCTAAAGTTAACAAAGTGCATTCTAGTTGGGCCCTTTAGGCCCACTAAACGATTTTTCCAAATCCGTCGAACATTTTTTCTAAAAAGTTCATGAAATTCCCTTTCTGGAAAGGTATTATTTGCAACTTTTTGATACCAAACATGTCTAAAATGATTTTTTGAATTTTGAAACACCTTTTTCCTTGCATGCTTTGTCAGTAGCGTAATTAACCCAAATTTGAAAATTTATTTCCCCGGAAAGTGATTTTTTGGGATATTAGGAATATTTTTAGATTGACCCTTGTCAAGTTACCTTTCTGATGGTTCCTTTTCCATCCTCTAAAGCCTTCAAACCAATCTAAAATAAATTCAAAAAATGGGATGCCGCGATGCTATCCCCTATTCTCGGTCATGGTCAAAATTAAGTTATTTTCTCAAATTTTTTCATGAGACATTCGAATGTCTCTATATCACCCTGATCAGACTTGAGAACATGCTTTGACCTCCCACAAACTTGTACCAAGGCACGAATATATTTTTGCATCTTTACCATCCTTGTCCATAACTTCTTTTGCCAAAAATCGTCAAAATGCTCACTCATTTTCTAAATCTCGAAGTTTTGTCAACTTAAGGTTTCCAACTCAATTTCTTTAAAGAGTGTCAGATATGTTACTTTTAGGGATACTCCAACCCCAACCTTTTAAGGGGATACTCCAACCCCGCTTTTAAAAATTGTCAAGATTTAAAAATCTTCCTTTGTTAAAATTATTTGACATCCATGCGGATACTCCAACCCTGATCTTATGAGGGCATACTCCAACCTCGCTTTTCAAAATTGTCAAGATTTAGTCCTTTGTCAAAATTATTTGTGATCCATGGGGATGCTCTAACCTCATCTTTTTAAGGGGATACTCCAGCCCTATCTTTCAACAACAATTAAATTTTTCTCCTTCCCAGGCTTCCATGAATGTGTCAAGAAAACCTCGTTCAATCAAAGAACCCAGATGCATCTAAAAAATTATCAATTCGGTTATTCCCAGATAATCAATGCCAACTGCAAGATAACTTCCAATAGTCCATCCCTTCTGTTTATCATTATATTGAATGGCCCATGTTATGTTACTTTGTTTGTTGCCTTACTAACGTGATTTTTTTATGATGATTATTTGCATTCATGTTTTCAAATCATTTCAAGTAAAATTAAATGTAATGTTCTGTGTCTAGTGCCCAATGTGGTACATTTCATTTTTCAAAGAAAAATCCAAAGGTCATTTTTATTGAAAATCTCTATATTCTCCATCCCTCCAGGGCATATATGAGATTAAATCTTTTCGTCATAACCTAAATTTGTATTTTTATAAAATTCATGCATTAAAAAAGGGTTATATCGAAATAGTGACGAGTTAAAATCGAAAGAATCGAATTGAGATAAGACATAACTACTGAGGTACCGATTTCGAGCGTCACGAAGAGGTTCGTCCTTCATCATGTGTAACCAACTCTCGAACCCAAATGGTGAATCTTTGTACTATGTAGACCACGAGATTGATGTTTCGAGTTTTGTAACTTAAGGCATAGGTTTCAATAGGCATCTAATCATGCCTAGCCCAAAATGATCGATGGTGACTCCAAGCATTGGCCATTTTGTGATGGTCATCCGAGACCAATAAAATAAGCGACTCATCTTATAGTACCCTTCACTGTATACAAGTTGAGAATCCATACTTTCTCATTTTTATCATGTCGGGAAGGAAAAGCCTCGGTCAAGAAGACATTTCTGGGTTGGAAAAATGTTTTAAGTTGTATGCACCTATAGATCCGCAAAGATCCACCTCGGGGCATGTTGTGATAGCTTGGCGACTCCATTATGGACCGTATAGAGAGTTAAGCCAACAACTAGTCGTGTCTTACTAGGTTCTCGGTTCCTTTAATCTTTGTTCATTATTTAACTATGACCATTTATCCATTTCGTTAACTAATTTTTTGTTTGACATGATTGTCAAGATTGTCTTATTTTTAAATAATCTTCAGTTTAATAAAAATGGTAATATGGGAGTAAGCAAAAAGGTTTGATCATTTCCCCATCACACACCATGCACTTGCATATGCATTAAAGTCTTGCCAAACTCCATGGCAAGGTTATAACCTAATCATTAGGAGGAAATGAGTTATCCGCCTTTGTGAGTAACCTTTCGCATAGGCATAGCAATAACTTCTCAGATGTAAATTATCTATTTCTCTTATGAGTAACCCTTTGCATTTGTATAGGGAAATACATCCATCGGATAGAACCCGTTTCACCAAACCCATGATGGGCTTAGGATTGCGGTGCCTCGACTGTCCTTACTGGACAGAGGAGTAATTCGGATATCTATTTAGGCATCAACCTAAACCTCATATACTGAGCCCTACAAGCTAAACCATGTCAAACCATACCGAAACACTGCTAGAATAACCAGAGAATCACTTATGGAAACATTCCTAACCTTTACTCTTAATTACCATAATTATGTAGGTGATAATGAGTATACAATTGTCACTTGCATTTGCGTTTTTATCATTTATCAAGGCATGCCATCATGCTACCTGAACGATGGCTAATCTTTGTCTAAATAAGTGATGATGAGCAAAAAAAACCCTCATTCACAATGTCTTATGCTATAAGCCTTATGCTGTCCGAGTCATGGTTTAACGCGCATCTGCACTAGTGGTGATAAATGAATATTACTGCTGGTTGATTATTTTTCCATCAAAATAAGATATTACATCACCTCATGGAGGTAGATCATATCCTGAAATGTTGAAATACTGACCGTTTCTTGTCTCACCACCTTGGTTGGGACATGCTATGAATAGTTTGTTTTGATGTTCTTAAATTATTTATTTCCTTACATTTGTCTCCTATATGTTCCAATAACTTACTTTCCCTTTGTTTGTGTTTTGGTGTATGCATCGTCTCATCATAACTACCATGACTATCATCATTTTGGGACAATTGTTCTGGTTTGGTGTTCAGCTAGGGGCATCATTTATGGAGCAGCAGCTTATCTCCATTATTGAGTCCTTTGAAAATGTCAGAACATGGTAAGAAGGTCACCAACGTCAAGATGGGACATCCTAAAGCCCGACTACATCTTAAAAATGCATGAAGGGGTCAAGATCGGTTTCCATTAGAATAATTGTCGACAATTGAAGCACATTTAGGACAGTTGGGATAACAACAAAAAAAAAGCCTTCACTAAAAAGTACGGGGATATAGCTCTCTTACTTTGAGTTTAGTTGGATGATGGCTTGTTGCGAGTAGCGACATAGTTCTAGAATTTGGCCTACCGATGTTTCACCTTCAATCAACAAGATTTAGTCCTTACCATTAATGAATACACAGCTCTGCTCAACATAGAAAGAGCTAAGCCTAATAAAATTTACTGCAAAGCTTTATCACCTCTTCCGTTCAAGAAAAGGTTGAGGCAAATTCTTAGAGCCACAGAAGCACGAGTTGACATCACATCAAAGTAAAAATGAGCAATGAATGCATCTTTTGGGCTAGCTTGAAAGAGGCCATGGTAAATCTTTCTGACCAAAAAAAAGTTCAAGATGTTTATGCTCTGGCAATCTACAGGCTCGTCATATTCCTGAAGACTTTGGGTTATGTAAAGGTAGCAGTCATAGATTTCTTTTCTCACCTATATTGCAATATCAACCCTACTTCTGCCATCATCGTTGAAACCATCCACACCCTCAGCTTTTGTAGAAGAACTAGAATAGGAAGGTTTATCGGGTGTGCCCCATTGCTCAAGATATGGCTCCTAGGTCATCTCTATGTTAGGGAGGAAAGAACCAGGCAAAATTTCTTCTTCAAGTTTAGTCCTCATTCCATAGTATTAGAGGAAGAATGTCATCAAGATAAGACAGAAAAGCATTGGGTCGAGGAATTACAAAATGTCAAGGAGGAAGAAATCATGTAGAGAGCCCCATAGGTGTTCCCTCAGTCGATTGTGTACATATGTGGAGACTACACTTGTGTACTGCTCTTAGGATTATGGGGAAATACGAGTTATGCCCCTTGATTGGTATTGCATCAATTCCAGTTCTAGCAATTCATCCTGTTCTTCAAAGACTTAGGACATCGAGATTTTGAATACGGAGAGCCCAATTATAAAGCAAAAGTCTAGTTAGCTTTCCAAGCCTAGAAGAAGGTCCATTGTATGGAAAAATGCTGGAGAGGAAGCCCCACCATGCCTAGATATAAAGAATGGAGACTCTGCTGTATTAATGATCCATTGCCACCACCCAACTTTAGGATATTGCAAATCCCAATAGAGGAACTAGCTTCTGAGAATGAGATATTTAGGAGGAGTTCGAGCGAGAAAAGGCATCTTTCGCTATAGAAATCTCTCAACTTAAGGAGGAAATGGGCTAGCTAGAGATGGATATCTATCTTAGAAGTGATGAAACGAATCGAGTCGTTAAAGAAAGGGATCACTTCAAAGATGACCTTGAAAGCCTAACCAAGGATTATATGACACTCTAAAAAACTAACAAGTCCTGAAGTATTGGCAAGAAAACAGTCGAATGGGAAGCGAAAGTTACCACTCCCAATCGCGAGCTAAATTAGTAAAAGAAGAAAGTCAAAACTAGCAAAGAAAAGTTCACAAGGGCACGTGCTCTTGCTTCCACCTACCAAAAAAGGAATCAAAGACTCGAGGCCCAAATGCGAGATGCGAGAGCCGCTAGGGTTGAAAATAAAGCCCTCACTCATAGAATCTAGGAGTTAGAATAGTCTCTCCAGGTTCATCAAGCTCATATCATTGAACTAACAAAGGCTCCCGAGCAACATGAATTAGAGTGGCAAGCGACAATCGACCAAGCATGTCTGAATTACCAAATGCAACATCAACACTTCACTGAACAAGTTTGGATGGCTCAACAAGAGGTAGACGACATGATTGAAGTAGCTCGATCCATAAGGTGAGACACTGCACATGTTAGAGATCATGAGCAATAACTTTTGGGCTTTCTTGATTGTATGATTACACAATGTAATCACGTTAGATACTTTCAGATGTAATCATGTCGTAAAAGAAAAACCTTTTTGTGACTCTATGAATGATGTTATTGATGAAGCTGTTCCAAAAATCAATTATCTCCAATGCACATGCACATTTAATTTCACCAATTTTTAGTACACTAGTATCAATCATTCATTATCTTAACTCATCATTGCATCATAAATGCGCATTAATAAATACATTTTTAAGTAGAAGTCTAATATGGGAATTGGGTCATAAAAGTACAAGGGATTTTAAGATCAATCAAGAACACAGAACCTTACATCACACACTGCTACAACATACGACGTTGTAAGCAAATCATGGAGAGTGATCATGTTGAGCTATTTGAGCTAATGATTAAGGAATCACATGACCAGATGCTTCCTCAGCAATACAAAATGCAAAATCAAATTGTAAAACTTATGGAACTAATGACCGTCTCTATGAAAGAAAAGGGGCAAGCCAGCACTGCTGAAATAAGGAATAATCCTCCTAACATTAAAAGTCCCCCTGCTAATAATCCAAAACCCATCCAAGAGGAAATTAGATAAGAACAATGGCCCGCTCCTACACTTACCACTCAGGCTCTGGTAGTTATCTACCTAAATCCCATTATGGCTAGTCAATTCATTCCCGATACTCAAAGGGTGAATGCAGGAGTCTCAACGGTAGATCTGATAACCCTTAACCATGAAGAACCAGAGAAAATAGAAGGTCAAAAGTCCACCATGACTGTGAAAGAAGTGAACAAATTCTAGCTATTAGAAAAATGCCTCCAAGCTATCAAGGGGAGTGATAAGTTTGAAGCTCTTGATGCACAATCACTCTCTTTGGTGTCCAACCTTTTCATTCCCCCAAAGTTGAAAGTCTCAAAGTTTAAGAAGTTTAATGGAACACCGACACTTCCATGCATGTCCGAATGTACCTATGAAAGATGGTTGAGTATAAGAAAGATGAAAAGCTCCTCATCCATTGCTTCCAACATAGCCTCACTGGGGTAGTAGCTCAGTGGTATATTGAGCTAGACAATGTGAAAATCTAATCATGGGTTGACTTGGCTAAGGCCTTTCTAAATCAATACTAGCACCTATCAGATTGGGTGTTGGATTGACTTTCCCTGATAAATTTGGGAAGAGATCCACTAAAAGTTTCAGGCAATACACCCAAAGGTGGAGAGAAAAAGCAGCCTAGTCTAACCTTCTCTTGCAAAGAAAGAGATGATAGTCACTTCCATTCACACCTTATACGCTTCTTATTATGAGAAGCTCGTAGGGAATGCCACTAAAAAATTCACAGACTTAGTTCTCTCTAGAGAAATGATCGATTCCGCATTAATTGATGGATCGAGTAAAAAGCCTATTATCGGTAAGAAAAAAGAAGAAAAGGCCAATGCCATAAATTATGCTAGCTCGTCTTAACCAAGACATTGTCAAGCACCCAACCCTCACTACTCAAGCATGCTACATTCTACCTCTATCATAATATACCCACAGCCAATTTATGCCATAACCTATAACCATCATTTGCAATCCTATCAAACCTACCATAAAGCTACTCTACATAAGTCCACCAAAATACCTATCGAACAACCAATAATGCACCTAGTAATCGAGGTCCGATCAACAAAGGCAACATTTTGATCCCATCCGTATAACCTATAAGGAGTTTTACCAAACTTTGCTCCAAAATCACTTAGTGGCTCTGATCTATGTCTCAAAAAAGAAGTTGCCATACCCACAATGGTACAACCCTAATGCCTATTATGAATACCATGCTGGGGCCGCATGACATCGAGAACTGCATATCTTTCAAGCGAAATGTGCAAAATCTGATTAACTCAAAAGTTTTATAGTTTGGGATAAGCTGGGGACCAAATGTTACTGCCAATCCTTTACCAAACCATATAGAGCCAGCTATAAACATGATCAACATTAGAACAAATATGAAGTCAAAGGATGCATAGAGGATGTAAAGATGCTAATGTTATTGGTCTGGCAAGCATTGATTCAAGTCAGGTGGCTTAATGCAATAAAAAAATTGGAAGACAATCCTGACAACTTCTATGACTTCCATACAGTTGTAGGTCACACCCTACAAACATGAAAGGAGTTTAGGTCCACAATTCAAAGAATGATGAATGAAGGCCAGATAGAATTCTATAAGGAAACCACACCTGCTGCTAAATCTATCAACATGATAAGGGACAAAACCACACAACCTCCTTACGACAAAAACTGACCCCTCATTCTTTATGGCAAGTCAAGTTCTAAGGTCAATTTTTCGATACCTACACCAAAGTTAGTTGTGGAGGTACCTAAACTGTTATCGTATAAGAGCAACAAAGTTATCCCATGGAAATACGAGAATCAGGTAGTGAGATAGAAGAACTAACCTCCATAACTGCTGCAATGAAACTATCAGGAGTTACTCACCTAACCCATAGCAATAGGTGTTACACTTCCCTAGCTCAAGAAAAACAAAAGGTTGATGCATCTGTAAGCAGCAGTATCACTCAAGTCTAAGCAAAAAATTTCAAGCCTAAGAAAGTCAAGGAAGTAGTGAGTGAAAGAGAAGTCATTGAGTTTCTCAAGTTCATCAAGCATAGTGAATACTACATTATGGACCAGTTAAACAAACAACCCCCTAAGATTTATGTGCTATCTCTGTTCCTTAATTCAGAGGTCTACAGAAAGCATTACTGAATGTGTTAAATGAAGCATATGTGCCACCAAACATCTCCATGGATAAATTAGATCAGCTAGTGGACAAGATCATGATCGATAATTATATCTCCTTCACTGATGATGAAATCTCACCTGGAGGCACGGGCAGTTATAAAGCTCTGCATATCACTACCCATTATAAGGGACGTATTTTGCTCAAAGTACTTATAGATAATGGGTCAGCCCTTAATGTCATGCCGATGACTACATTAAGCAAACTCCCTGTCGATCATCCAACATCAAGAGTAGCCACACCATAGTTTGAGCTTTTGATGGAACATGTCACAGAGTAATTAAAAATATCACAATCTAGCTTTAGATAGGCCTATGTACATATGAAATTGACTTTCAAGTTATGGATATTAATCCATCTTACAACTGCCTATTAGGAAGGCCATAGATACATTTCGTCGAGGCTGCCCCATCATCTTTCCATCAAAAGCCTAAATTTATGATAGATGACAAAATAGTCACTATCGGGGCTAAAGAAGAAATGATCGCCACTACTTTCACTAAAGATATCTACATGGAGCCTAATGAAGATGCACTGGATTCATCATTCTAATCCCTCGAGTTTGTCAATATAACATTTATGGGAGAAGGATTGCCAATAGTTAAACCCCACCTATCAAAGAGTACCCACTCGGGTTTAAAAATGACCATTGGCAAAGGTTCACATGCTAGAAAAAGGCTTGGCAAGAATCTAAAAGGGATGGCCCCAGCTCTGTAGGTCACCACTCAAGTCAACAAAAAGGGCTTAGGATTCAAGGCTAAGGCACAGTAAAAAAGATAGCAAGAAAAGACAATCCGCAACTAGGAGATGACATGATCATTAGGTCAAAAGGGGGAATCAAAGCCAATAATGTTTCTGTCTCTCCATGAGATATTCTATTTAGGAGGATGAATTGATTCAAGCCAACCAGAAGAGCAAAAGGGTAAAGATGTCTTAGTCATCTTAATTAAAGCCCTCTACTACCTCGATCTCTAAGATATCGAGCCATAGAATTTGTGTCCTTCCACCAAGACCTGATTTTGATGACGGGGTCATGACGGAAGTGCCTGCACTTTTCCTGTCCCTTTTATATAATGTTAAGAAATGAAAACCTACTTGTCCTCACCCAAAGGTAGGTAGGTGTCCTATGTAAGGGGTATTTTTATCAAACATTACCGATGATATGACTTTTGTATATATTATTCCATATTGCGTGCCTACATCACTTTTCAATCTCTTTGTCTTAATTATTCTTTTACCTCTATTTTTATTCAAATCCCTGGGCTGTGTGTGTGCTGTTTGCAATGTTTATTTCTTCACCCTCTCAAGTGTCCTGATGACAGTGAATGGATGTGTCTGATGGGTCTTTGAAGATTGATTTCGAATAGTTAATTTGCGCTAGTGAAGTTGATCCTGAAAAAGTTTCAAAGAAAGCTTCGTACCACTAGACCTCTTACGATTAGTTAAGCAAAAAGAGAAATAGATCACGAATACCCAATGAAAGTAATAAATCTGGGTACTCAGGAAGATCGAAAGAAGGTTAAAATCGAAACCTTAATAAAGTCAACGACTAGGACCAAGCTGATAAAATTACTCTAGGAATATCAGGATGTATTTGCTTGGTCATATCATGACATGCTAGGATTGGACACTGATATAGTGGTCCACAAACTTCCCATTAAGCCCAGATGCAAACCAATCCCGCAAAAGTTAAGGAGGATAAAGTCGAAAATGCTCTTCAAAATTAAAGAGAAAGTCAAGAAGTAGTTTGATGTGGGGTTTATCGAAGTAGCCATGTATCCAGAATAGGTTGCCAATATAGTCCTAGTCCCAACGAAGCAGAGTATGAATATGCATTGATTACCAGGATCTAAATTGAGCTAGTCCCAAGGATGACTTCTTGCTAGCCCATATTGACACTTTGGTAGAGAACACAGCCAAGAATTCTCTTTTCTCCTTCATGGACGGATTCTTGGACTATAATTAGATCAAGATGGTACCTGAAGACATGGAAAAATAACTTTTATAACCATATAGGGGACGTTTTGCTATAATGCCCTTCGGACTCAAAAATGTTGGGGCAACATATCAACGGGCCATGGTAGCCCTATTCCATGACATGATGCATAAAAAGTTTGAGGTCTATATGGACGACATGATTGCCAAGTCAATAAAAGAGGGTAAGCATGTTCAGACCTTTAAAAACTTTTTGAACGACTATGAAAATTTCAACTCAAATTAAATCCTACCAAATGTACCTTCGGAGTCACTTCGAGCAAGCTTCTAGGCTTTATAGTCAGCAAAAAAGGGATTGAAGTTAACCTAGACAAATCAAATCTATTCAAGATATGCCACCACCTCAAAACCAAAAGAAAGTGAGAAGCTTTTTGGGGAGATTAAACTACATTTCTAGATTCATATACTAACTTACTGATAAATGTGACTCTATCTTTTGGCTTTTTATAAACAAAACCCGACAAAATGGAATGAGGCATGTCAAGAAGCCTTTGATAAAGTCAAATGTTATCTGTGCCCAGTCAACCTCCAATCTTTTACTTGATAGTTTTTGACAAGTCTATGGGTTATGTATTAGGGCATCATGATGAGTCAAGAAAAAAAGAACAAGCAATCTACTACTTAAGCAAAAAGTTCACGGAATACAAGTGCAACTTCTTTGCAATTAGGAAGTTGTGCTATGCTTTGGTATGGACAACGAAAAGACTCAAGCAGTACATGCTATATCACACCACATGGTTGATTGCAAGGCTTGATCCTATCAAGTATCTATGCAAAGTCCTTGCACTATCAGGAAGGTTGGCTAGATGGCAAGTCCTACTTTCTTAATATGACATTGCCTATGTCAGTCAAAAGGCCATCAAGTGCATTGTGATAGTTGACTTTTTGGCAAGTTGAGTGGCAGATGATTATGAACCCTTAAGTTTTGACTTCCCAAATGAAGATTCTGAAGATAAAAATGCCTCCAACTAAGATCGATCCTAGAAGATGTATTTTGGTATAGCATCAAACGCTCTAGGGCATGGAATTGGGGCAATATTAATGTTACCTAATGGGAGTCATTACTCATTCACAGCAAGGCTAAATTTTAACTGCATAAATAATATCGCAAAATATAAAGCTTATGTCAAAGGGCTTCAAGCAGCCATTGAGAGGAATATCAAGATATTATAGTTGTTCGGTGATTCAGCCCTAGTCATCTACGAATTGAAAGGGGAATGGCAAACTCGCGATGCCAAGCTGATGAAGTATGAGAAGCTGATAGCAGAACTCAAGAAAGAATTTGATAATATCAGTTTTTGACACTTACCTCAATAAGAGAACCAAATAGCTGATGCTTTGGCTACTTTGTCATCCATGTTTAAAGTCAACCAAGAGTCAGACGTTGCTACCATCCAGATGAGCATCTACATAACTTTGGTTCATTATCATAGATTTGAAAAAAAAAGGATGGCCTACTGTGGTACTATACATCCTTCGCTACATCAAGGATCAGTAAAACCCCAAACACGCAACTGAGACTGATAAAAAGACTATTAGAAGGCTGGCTACAGGACTTATTCTTGATGGAAAAATCTTATAAAAGAGGAGTCACGATCAAGTATTGCTCAGATATGTTGACGCTCCAGAAGCCAAAAGGATCTTAGAAGAAGTTCATGAAGGGATTTGTGGCACACATGCTAATGGCATCGGATGGCCAAGCAAATCATGAGAGTGGGTTATTACTGGTTGACCCTTGAGAGAGACTGCATCAATTATGCTCGAAAATGCCAAAGATCAAATCTATGTAGACAAGATTAATGTCCCTTCAGCACCACTTCACGTCATGATGGCTCCGTGGCCCTTCTCTATGTGGGGCATGGATGTGATCGAGCCAATCACCCCTAAAGCTTCTAATGGGCATCGTTCTATCTTTGTAGCAATTGACTATTTCACCAAATTGGTAGAGGTTGCCTCATTTGCTAATATCACTAGATCGACCATTTGCAAGTTTGTCAAGCAGGACATCATCTGCAGATATGGCCTCCTGAACCAAATCATCATAGACAACGCAAGCAACTTAAGCAATAAAGTGATGCAAGCTGTCTACTTATAGTCAAAGATCCAGCATCATAATTATGTCCCTTATTGCCTAAAGATCAATGGCGCAGTCGAGGTGATGAATAAAAACATCAAAAGAATAGTTGAAAAATGGTCGAGACTCACAAAGACTGGCATAAGAAGCTATCCTTTGCACTTCATGGCTATCAAACCTCAGTTTGCACTTCCACGGGTGCTACCCTATTCTCCCTTATCTATAGGATGGAAACTGTATTGCCTATCAAAGTCGAGATCCCTTCTTTCAAAGTCTTAATGGAAACCAAACTTGAAGAGGCTGAATGGGTCAAGAAACAGATATGACCAGTTTAACCTCATCGAAAAAAATGCATGAAAGCCATCTACCACAGTTAAATGTATCAAAGACGCATGATCCAAGCCAATGACAAAAAGATACGCCTACGACAATTTCACCCAGGCGAATTGGTATTGAAAAAGATCCTCCCAATTCACAAAGATGCACAGGATAAGTAGACTCGTAATTAAGAAAGACTGCATGTTGTGAAGCAAGCCTTCTCCGAAGGGGCCCTAATCTTGTCTGAAATGGATGGCAATGCCTTGCCTAACCTGGTCAACTCAGATTTTGTCAAGAAATATTGCACGTAGAAGGTGAAAACCTAAAAAAGTGTCCTAAAAAAAAGAGAAAACAAAAAAAAAGGGCCCAGATGAAAATTCAAAAAAGGCATCTGGGCAACCAACCTAACTATAGTTGAAAACCTACAAGGGCGACTTGAGAAGATCAATTTTGATGGGGCATAGACTGAGATCACTTACAAAATAAAGTGAAGCAATCCTAGAGATCTTTCAAAGATTAGCTCATACTAGGCACATTCATTGTTCGAGAAAGGTCCTAGAAAGCACCAAAAAAACATTCATGTCATGATCATCAGAGGCATCTTCCACCCAAAAGATCATACTTCTTACCACTGAATCACTTATTTGTCAAATACTATGCCAAGTTGTATTTCTTTGTTGTCATGAATAAATATTACCTTATTTTTCTTAACCCTTGTAAAATTCACATTCCACTTGTCATTTAACTGATAATGTTTGATAATCAACTGAAATATGCATCAGGACATCTTGATATTACATCGAAAAGAAAAGAAAAGCACAAGGAACTCTGCTTACACTTTGATCATCAAGATCATGCACTTTTTGTATCCAAACACCTGCTCGACATGAGCATACACCAAAACATTTATGGCTTTCATAAGCCATATCTCAAGAAAAACCATTTTAAGCTAACCAAAAATTGACCCATGTGTTCTATCAGAATCCTATCAAAACTAGAGATATCAACCTAATCAATCAAATAGTCTCTATATTGTTGGCAATGCCTTCTAATTATCAGAAAAATGATTGAGCCTCCCGAATTAGGAAATGTAATAATCTAAATTCTTGAGAATAGATTTTTTTATCGTATCCCCAATAGAGCTAGGAAAACCTACAATTCCCAGCAGGATTAGGAAAATTCTCGTCTATAGTTGCTACAAAGAAGAATTACTATCCCTATGAGAGTTTAAATGACGTACAAGAAAAACTATGGCTATCTCCCGTATTAGACTTCACATCATGCAATCATGATAGCATTCCACATCATGCATTCACATTACCATCACACATCATGATTTTTGCAATGTTACTTGAAGCTAGGTTCATAAAACCTCTAAGGACTCCTTGGTAAGAACTCTAAGCTTCGTAAACTAAGTGTTATTTAGGAGGACCAAGAAACCTGCTTAAGCCCACATGAGCTAGTGGCAACAAACTTGTCTGCAAACAACCAGATGCCAATCATACCCATGTCAAGCCCACGAGTCAATAGCACCTTTTTAAAGCCCATAAGTTAGTAGCACCTTTCAAAGCCATAAGTCAGTGGCACCCTTTTTAAAGCCCACAAGTTAATGGCACCATTTTAAAGCCCACAAGTTAGTGGCACTTTTTCAAAGCCCATAAGCCAATGGCACCTTTTCAAAGCCTACAAGTCAGTGGCACCTCTTTAAAGCCCATAAGTCAGTGGCACCTTGTCAAAGCGCATAAGTCAATGGCAACCTTGTCAAATACCACAAGTCAGTGGTACCTTTTTAAACCCTACAAGTTAGTGGTACCCTTTTAAAGCCCATAACTCTGTGGCACCTCTTTAAAGCCCACAAGTCAATGGCACATTTTCTAAGCCCACAAGTTAATGGCACCTTTTCAAAGCCCATAAGTCAGTGGCACCTTTTCAAAGCCCACACAAGCTGATGGCACCTAGTCTGAGTCAAAGTTTGCATAAGCTGGTAGCACCTGAGTCAAAGCCTAAATAAATTGGTGGCATCTAAGTCTAAGTCAAAGCCCATACAAGCTGGTGGCACCTAAGTCTAAGTTAAAGCACACATAAGCTAGCAGCACTCGAATCAAAGCCCACATGAGCTGGTGGCACCCAAGTTTAAGCTAAAGCCGGCATAAGCTGGCGGCACTCGAATCAAAGCCCATTTGAGCTAGTGGCACCTAAGTTTAAGTCAAAGTCTGCATAAGCTGGCAGCACCCACATCAAAAAACCACGTTACTCTGTACTTGCCTAAAGAGGTCAAACCATAAAAAACCTAATTCCTTAGTAAGGAGGGCATACCTTATAAAATTCACTTAAACCTCTATTAGGATCACTACTAATACACTGTACTTATCACAGTGAAGTATTAATTACAATTTATTTCTTTACAGGTATTCTAGAGAGCATCATTCCACCTCAGACAAAATAGTGTTTGTCTTTGCCTTATTCTTGATTTTCAACAACGGTCAAAGAAAGCCTTATTTTGTCCAGGCTAATTTTTTAGCAACCTGGGGCATGGACGTGAGAGGGGGCGAAGCGTCACCCGATGAAAAAGTATTTGTGAGGAGCTCAACAAAGCCTATGGATCATATCAAAGATAAATGCAAAGATGTGGCATCAAAGGATGTAGTTTAAGGTGTCCAGGGACAAAAGATATGAGAAAATTCATAGTTTTAATTGAATATATTGATACATGGTTCTCATGTATTGATACAATGCTCCAACAATCCAAAATTTTGAAATATCCCTATTTGTATCAATACAACATGTAAATGTATCAATACATGAGCTTATTTATCGATACAGGAGCTCATGTATCGATATAAGGCCATGCCAAGACCAAAACGTGCATTCTGTAAAGAAATGTATTGATACATATCAACATGTATTGATACAATGAACCATTGAATCGATACAATGATTATTGATCGATACAATATTCATTGTATCGATATAATCAAGATTTTTGGACCAAATAGAGAATATAGTGTTATGATTTTTTCCCTTTCAATTTTTTGCAAAACATCCATATCCTAGGAAAACTTGTAAATTCATTTACATCTGCAAGGTTCATGAATTCATTTATTTATATGCTCATACATTTATAATTTTCATGATGTGCTAAATTCATTCTATTTATTGCATTAAAAGGACCTAAATGTGGATAATAATTTAAAGGCAAGAATTAACATATTAGAGTCTATCCAAGAAAAGTTCGGTCATGAAGTCCATGGAAGGAAAAACTTGCTCAATAAACTTGTCAAAATGGTCGAGACTCTATATAGGATTAAAAAACCTTACCTTGGAACATCTTTATCTATTACCTAAGAACATTCTTATCTCGATAATCTAAAAAATCAATCTAGGATTTGGAAGCACAAATAAATACCTTGGAGGGAATAGTCAGAGGAGTAAGACATGAAATCTAAGAGATAAAGGAATAATTGTTCAAATTGACAAAATCATTAGAGATGTCTAGGTGACCCCCAAGAGTCATCGATGCCTTCAACCTAACCTTTAACACTTAAAGACTCAGAGACTGGATCAAGCATGCCAATAGACAATGTTTCAACCTTTGGCCTATTCACATGGTTGAAGTAAAGCCGCTCAAATTTGCACCTGTGCAAATTGGTCTGCCCTTAACCTTGTTGGTTTTTCTAGTGCTACCCCATCATCTTTAGATGTCCATACTAAGAAAAAAACTATGAAAGGATAAAAAGGATTGTTAATTTGATTTGATCCCATTGTTCCATAAAAAACTGTACTATCTCTTGTTCTAGAATCAATTTATTGCTTTTATGCACATTATTCCCTACTAACCCTTTTATCTTAAATGATATGACATCAATGCACATTGTGAATACCAAATGAGATTATGGGGTATTCTATAGAGAAATACCATGCATTCAAAAAAAATTCAAAATCTACTCGATGCGGGTATAATTTGAGTCAAACCAAGGCCAAATGTTGATGCTAAACTCCCATCGCATTATTGGAGGCATTAGAATATCTAAGGCATGAAGTGATCGAGAAGATAATTTTTTGGGTACTTGGTGGGCTTTATAAATATAAGGTTTCAAAATGAATGATTAAGACTTGCAAGGACTCCCTAAAAGCATTCACACAACTAGGAAAATGAAATACTTCCAAGAGTATTCCTTTTATTCCTTTTTTTTTTAATTTGTAAATAGGTTTTGTATGCTAATAAAGAATAAATAAATCAGAGTTTGGTTGATGAAATAATGGTGCTGAATCATGACTTGAATACCTCAGATTCTTGCCTCTATAATAATCTCTATGTCTGATACTTAGCCAATTATTTGGCACCCAATCTGTTCTATCAAATGCAACCCTACTCATTTACAAATTTATTCATTCATTTATTAATGTATTGATAACCATATGTTGCAACATGGCCTGGATACGAATCTTAACCAGCTCGACTTAAAAGGCAAGTGTATCCCTCATTCCTATGTATATCTACATATCATTATTTTTTTTATTTTTAAGGCTGAATCATTACTATTTATCTTTTTTTGTCTGGGGATTAAGTTGTGGAAATGAAGCTTACTTGACCTAACCTTAAACAATCATTACGAAATGACCATTTTTCTTGGAGTCACCACCAATCTATTTTAGCCAGGTGAGATTGGTCACTTATCTAGTTCGTATCTTTAAGGTCATAAAACCCATGAAAACAAGCTCCAAGGTCTATGATAATACAAAAAATCACGTGAAAGGGTTTGAGAGTCAGTTGCAATCATGAGTAAGGATTGATCCCTCTTGTAACACTTGATGATTGTAGACACCTTATTTTATCCAGGCTAATTTTTTTAGCAACCTAGGGCATGAACGTGAGAGTGGGCGATGCGTCGCCTGACAAAAAAGTATTTTTAAGGACGTCAAGAAGGCCTATAGATTATATCAAAGATAAATGCGAAGATGGGGCATCAAAGGACATAGTTTAAGGTGTTCGGGGATAAAATATATAAGAAAATTCATAATTTTGCTTGAATGTATCGATACATGGTTCTCATGTATCAATATAATGCTTCAATGATCCAAAAATTTGAAATGTCCCCACTTGTATCGATACAACATGTAAATGTATCGATACATGAGCTTATGTATCGATACAGGAGCTCATGTATTGATACTAGGCCATGCCAAGACCAAAACGTGCATTCTGTAAAGAAATGTATCGATACATATCAACATGTATCGATACAATGAAGCATTGAATCGATATAATGGTTCATAGTATTGATACAATGATCATTGTATCGATACACTTAAGGTTTTTGGACCAAATGTATCGATACATTTTGCAATGTATCAATACATACAGGCTATTTTCCACGATTTGAAAATTTTTTACTCATCCACCATTGATCCAAAACTCAATTTTATCTCGTTTCTTTGCATAAAAAAGATCAAAACATATATCAAATTATGAATTTGGACTTTTGAATTAATCAAAACATTTTTTAAGTCTAAATTAGATTGAAATGGTCAATGTCACATGATCACTCTACTCTTCGCTAGTTTGTTGACCAATATCACCATCAGGCACCTTATTTGCTAGAAAATCATTTTGGCATTTAAACCAGCCACCCAATGTCCATCACATTGGTAGCAAGTTGCTCCCTACAGCCACTCTATAGCCATCAAGTGGACATCACTTTGTCTCCTTTGAGAAATGACCAAAAACACCTTCAATTTGGCTCTAAAATGCTGGTATAAATACACCACTTATATCTCGGCTGAGGGAGGGGGAGATTTCAGCTCATTTTTAGCTTCTAAAACACATTCAAACATCAAGAAAACCAAATCTCGTAGCTCTTCACTCAATACCTAAAAATAGCCATAAAACACTCACTCTCAACTAGTATACATTCTAAAAATCACCCTATCCATACCAAAACCAAAACCTCATTGTTCTTCTCTTTTTCATGCTTATTAACAACAAGAAAAAGAGGGAAATTCAAGTCATCTTTGTTGCTCCAACTACTTGGCCAAATATTGAAGCTTTGTTCGTATAAATTTTTACTTTATCACTTATTTTCTATTTTTCAGCATCTTCATCATTTTAGAGAGCTCTCCATGTTTCCATCATCCTCTTAGGATTCTCATGCATTATTGTGGCTTTCGATTGTGGTAGTTTAGGATTTGGATGCCTTAATGCCCTTTGATGTGCAAAATGCCTCATTTCATCCTTATTATTTTGATAGCTCTTGCTCATGCATTTTATGTCATATCCATGCATCTTGCTATGATTAATCCATGTATGAATCTTTAGCCTAACATACTTCAATCATATTTATACATTAGCTTGCATCTTGCCATGAATCATTATCATTTTTAGCATCCATAACATTTTCTTATCAAAGTGCATAACACTTTCTTTATCTAGACCATTGGTAAAGTTAGTATTCCCATTCATGTTATATGCCATCCCCCTGTATGTTTGTTGTCTTCTCCTTGTCCAAGTGCTGATGGCTGTAAAAAAAAATTGATTTTTAAAACCTCCCCAAGCCAAGCATGCTAACCTCAGCCAATGAGGACTAGCATGAACTTAGCATTTTCCTTAAAGTTAACTAAAAAATCTTAGGGAAGATGAAGTTTTCCAGATCTGTAATCCTGATTAAATGAGATTAAAACTACTAATTTTCCAACAAAAATGGCCTTACACTATTTCCCTAAATGTTTGTGCCTTGTTTTAAAGTCAAAACCTTGAGTGGTATGTTCAATGGGCTATTTCATTATCCCAAATTACTTTGGGGCTATGCAAATGCATTCATGATGCTCATGCCACTCTTTCCCTATATTCATGGACGTTCGAATGTCGATGACTCGAGTTTGGACCTGTAATCATAGAGAAAATAAGAATTACCCTTTGCTTTGCTTTGTCCACTACTGGTAGCATCACTGTTACAAATTGAAAAATCACTTTAAAATCCTAAATGATTTTTCACGAATTTTATAATATTTTTTTCTAAAACTATGTCAAAATATCTTTAAAACGAGGTTATGTTCATCCTCGGATCGGTCTAGATGAAAGAGTTATGATTTTTCAAACCTAGATTGTCCGAAATCCCTGGAATTAACAAAGTGCATTCTAGTTGGACCCTTTAGGCCCACTAAACGATTTATCTAAATCTGTCCAACTTTTTTCCTAAAATGTTCCTAAAATTCCCTTTGTGGAAAGGTATTATTTGCAATTTTTTGATACGAAATGAGTTTGAAATGATTTTTTGAATTTTAACACACCATTTTCCTTGCATGCTTTGTTAGTAGCATAATTGACCCAAATTTGAAAATTTATTTCCCTAGAAAGTGATTTTTTGGGATATTAGAATATTTTTAGATTGACCGTCGTCAAGTTACCTTTCTAACAGTATCTTGTCCATCCTCTAAAGCCTTTAAACCAAACCAGAATAAATTCAAAAAATGGGATCGTGCGATGCTATCCCCTATTCTCAGTCATGGTCAAAATTAAGTTGTTTTCTTGAATTTCGTCTTGAGACATTCGAATGCCTCTGTATCACCCTGACCAGACTCAAGAATATGCTTTAACCTCCCACAAGCTCGTATCAAGGCACGAATATATTTTTACATCTTTACCATCCTCGTTCACAACTTCTTTTCCCAAAAATCATCAAAATGCTCACTCATTTTTTAAATCATGAAGTTTTGTCAACTTAAGTTTTCCAACTCGACTTCTTTAAAGAGTGTCAAATATGTCACTTTTGGGGATACTACAACCCCAACCTTTTAAGGGGATACTCTAAACCCGCTTTTCAAAATTGTTATGATTTAAAAATCTTCCTTTGTCAAAATTATTTGTCATACACAAGGATACTCCAACCCCGATCTTACGAGGGGATACTCCAACCCTGCTTTTCAAAATTATCAAGATTTAGAAATCTTCCTTTGACAAAATTATTTGTCATCCACAGGGATACTCCAACCCCATCTTTTTGAGGGTATACTCTAATCCTATCTTTCAACTACAATTAAATTTTTCTCCTTCTCAGGCTTCCATGAATGTGTCAAGAAAACCTTGTTCAATCAAGGAACCCAGATGCATCTCAAAAATTGTCAATTCGGTTATTCCTAGATAATCGATGCCAATTGTGAGATAAATTCCAATAGTCTATCCCATCCCTTCCCTTTATCATTATATTGAATGATCCATGTTATGTTACTTTGTTCGTTGCTTTACTAACGTGATTTCTTTGTGATGATTATTGCATTCATGTTTTCAAATAATTTCAAGTAAAATTAAAGGTAATATTCCACGTGGGTATCTCTCCAATTGCCAATGTGGTATATTTTATTTTTCAAAGAAAAATCCAAAGGTCATTTTTATTGAAAATCTCTATATTCTCCATCCCTCCAGGGCATATATGAGATTAAATCTTTTCATCATAACCTAAATTTGTATTTTTATAAAATTCATGCATTAAAAAAGGGTTATATCAAAATAGTGACGAGTTAAGATTAAAAGAATCAAAATTGAGATAAGACATAACTAGTGAGGTACCAATTTTGGGCGTCGCGAAGAGGTTCGTGCCTCATCATCCGTAACCAACTCCCGAACCCAAATGGTGAATCTTTGTACTATGCAGACCATGGGATCGATGTTTTGAGTTTTGTAACTCAAGACATAGGTTTCAATAGGCATCTGATCATGCCTAGCCTAAAATGATCAGTGGCGACTCCAAGCATTGGCTATTTAATGATGGTTATCCGAGACCAATAAAATGAGCGATTCATCTTATGGTCCCCTTCACTGTATCACTAGTTGAGAATCCGTACTCTCTCCTTCTCATCACATCGTGAAGGAAAAGTCTCGATTAAGAAGACATTTCCAAGTTAGAAAAATATTTTAAGTCGTATGCACTGATAGATCTATGAGGATCCACCCTGGGGCACGTTGTGACAATGATCAGTATTATTAATCACGTATTAGCTTAAAATTTGATTTTTTATCTAGTTTTAAGATTTGTATTTAATTATAACTCCTATATATCAAAATAAAATTTTATGAAATATATTTATTATTCCATAAGTGAAAATCGAGTTTTCAATATTTTTGAAAATCAAAATATAGTTCATACACCATTTGAAAGCTGTAGAACACGAAAGCTTTTATCTTTACCTCTTTGTACCCCACCAGAGAGCCGGAGGAATACACGAAGTTTTCAAAAATCAAAATCTCTTTCGCACCACACAAGAAGGCCAAAAGAATAGAAAGGTTTTATTTTTTTGAAATTCAAAAATTCTTAATTTTTCATTTTTAAACAGATATCTGATTATTAAAATAATTCATAAAATCCCTCTTCTATGCTGGGAGAAACTCTACATACTACTTTAACTCGGAGATATTGACTTAATTTTTAAAAATTTTAGATTCCGTTGAAATAACAATGTTTATCCTAAGACTCGATTTTGACTTCACATATGAAACTAGACTTTAAGGACCTAAACATGGTTAATAAGACCAAAATGTGCTTTAAAGTACTTTTAACATGAAAGTGTCCTAGTAACTCTAAAAGACTCGATTTTAAAGCAAAATTACTAAAAAGGCCCTTAAAGTATGCCTTTTATATAAAAGTATCCTGGTAACCCTAAAAGACTAAAAAATGATCATAGAGATGAACCTATCCATAATGCACACCTTCATCATGAAAGAATCTCAGTGACTACTTAAGACTTGGTTTTAAGGTGAAATTACTAAAATACCCCTAGGGAATACCCTAGGCAATAACCCTAAAGAATTTAAAAATGATAAGAAATGACAATTTTACCCCAAATAAGTAACTTGAATATTAAAGGTGACATAAAATGCAAAAATCACCACTAAGTCCTTAAATTTCCTAAAAATTACATTTTAGCCCTAAAGTGACAAAAAATGCATGAAATATTCTTAGAGTGACCAAAGTACCCTAGATGGGTAATTTGATGAGACAAAAAACCATTTTTACCCTAAAATGCAAGGTTTTTTTTAATGGACTCTAAACTTTGCTAACTTTGCAATTTAGTCCCTACCTGAAATAAACTCACAATTACACATAAAACACATCACAAAAATTAATGAAAATCATACTAAAAGTCACAAGAAGCATTCGGCCAAGCACTATTGGCCTTAGATCAATTTTTTTAAATTTTGCAAATTAGCCTTAAACTGTCTAAAATTGCAAAAAAAACCCTAAAGGCTAAAAAATGTATTTCAACATGTTAAAAATGCTTTAAGCACATCTTCGGGGCTACATAAAGCTCTAAGCCAATCATGGAAGGTCTTGAAATAATTTTTTGCATTTTTACAATTTAAGTCCCTATATTTTATATAATTACTAAGTAGCTTAAAAAATTCAAAACATCATTAAATCACTTTGTTAAGTTCAGCCAATGCTTGGAAACACCTATCCGAGGCCCATGATGATTTTCAATCAACACCAATAACATCAACAAAACAATCTTTTTCTAAACACAACATCGTGAATATCAACATAAATATGCATTACCAAGCTTAAAGATAAAAAAATCATAAAAGAAAAAACAAAGATATAAACATCTTATATCAACATATTAACATGAAAATGCCAAGGAAAATAGTATGAACATGATCATATATATATATATAACAAAATCAAAACCATATCAATGAAAGCATATTTCATGAAGAAAATAAAAGCTATTGTTAAGAAAAATTAAACATAACAACTAGATCAATGAAAATTATTCATAGATATCATAATTTGCCTTTCAACATGGATCAAAATCTGTAAACTGAAGCAGGATCTTGGCTAATTAAAAGGAAGAAAAATGAATGAAATGAGCAATAACTAAAAATTTTCTAAGTGTTTTTCTCCTGAAAGTATAGAAAACTTGATTTTTTAGTACCCTGGCTATTTTTCACTTGGAAAAGTATTAAGCTTTAACTTAGAGCATCCTTCCCCTACTTATAGGAGAAAAAATTCGACCAAGGTAGGATCAAACCCCTTGTTAATTTTGTCCTTTTATAATTTTAGTCAAAAGTCTAAGTTTTGAGTTATGTGGGGTAATGTTTAGGCTTAATAATTAGTTTGATGATATTAAGCTTAATGATAAAACTTAATCTCAATTAAACTAGTTTCGCATGGTTAAATTATCAAATTATGAAATTAAACATAACTATCTATGGATTTTTGAAATTGTAGGCTAAAATAAAATTTCAATTACAAATTTATAAAATAATGAAGTGGAACGACAAAATTATAGGAAATTAAAATTTATAAACGTAAAAAATGTAATTTCATATAATAAATTCAATTACGAATATAATCATGTGAGAGGTCCAATTAAACATTTAAATAAAAATTTTAGCCCAAAAGAATTAAAATAAATTTTCGGAGAAAGAAAAATTTAATTAAGAATTCCAAATTTGTAAAAATTTAAAAGCAAAAATCCTTATCGATTGAAATTATATTTAACAAAAATAAATCAAAATTTAAAAAATCTATATCTAAAATATTTTATTGCAATATGAGTAAATATTAAAAACTTTAAACTCTAAAACATTTTACAAAAAATTTTACAAATAAAAAAGTTTGTATTTTGTAATTAAGAAAATTTAAAAAATGCGCTCAAATATTTATAACAATGAGTCGAATTCAACATATTATTCAAAATATTAATTTATAAAATAATAAAGATGAAAATCTTAAATCCAGAATAAATTTTATTTAAAAAATTCACGAGCCGGATACTTGTGATATTGTAAAAAATCTAAAATTAAATACTAAAATTGACAATTTGACACCTAATGGTATAAAACGCCAATATGTATTTTTTAATTTATTTTATTTTTTAGGGTAGGTATCAGCATAAATACTATATGGGTATCGATAAAAATATACGATGGTCGACTCTCAAACTAGCATGAAAAAATTACTAAAAATTCCTAAAAATGTAAAATTTCATCATGATGTTATCTATAAAAATGAATTTCAAAATTTGATAAGAAAGCACTTAAAAACCAATTTTCTCTTGAATATTTGTTCTTTTTTATCCAAGATTTATGCTCGATGACCCTTAAAACTGCACTTTTTCTATCACACGTATATGTGGCCATTAAGTATGACTAAATTGGTTTTAAAAATTCCTAGCCTGCCTAGAAAAGGTTGGCCTTTGCAAATCAGTCGCTAGATTATGAGTATGAATATTTAGACTTATTAGAAAGAGGGCCCAGAAGAAATTATGTGTTTACTGTTGCCCTTCTTTGGCCATTGTTGAAAATCAGAAACATGGCAAAGACCTGATAAACATAATTTTATTTAGGCAGTTAAGCTTTGGAAAACAAAATAAACTAAAAGTGTATATTAAAATAGAATAACAATAGTAGTTTGGAATAGTGACTAGAGTGAGCCCTAAGTCTAAAAAGTTGATTGGGATAAAAGCATGATAATCAATGAGAGAGACCAAGATGGAACCTAAATCTAAAGGGGTTAGCCAAGGAAAAACATAATAGTAAATAAAGTTGACCAATGTGGAGCGAAGTCTAAAAAGGTTAACCAAGGCAAAACCATGATAGTCAATGAAGGTGACCAAGGTCTAACCTAAGTCTAAAAATGTTTACTAGGGCAGAACCTAATTCAAAAAAGGTTGACCAATGTGAAACCATGACAGTCAACTTGGTGACTAGGGTAGAACCTAAGTCTAGTGGGTTAATCATGGCAAAAACATAACACTCGATGGAGGTGACTAGGGTGAAACCTAAGTCAAAAAAGGTTGATTGGGATGAAACTCTACGTTCAAAAAAGTTGAATAGGGCAAAACCTATTTTAAAAGGTTGACGAAGGTAAACCTAAGTCAAAAAAGGTTGACTAAGGTAGAACCTATGTTGAAAAGGGTTGATTGAGGCAAAAATATAATAGTTGATTTGCAACAAGACTAAGGCAAAACCAAAGTTAAAAAGAGCCGACTAGGGTGGAACATAAGTTGAAAAAGGTTGACCAAGGTGAACCTTAAGACAAAGCTATACTAGTCAACTTGGGTGACCAGGGTGGAACCTAAGTTTAAATTGGTTGACCAAGATGAAACTATACCAGTCAACTAGAGCGACAGGATAGAACCTAAGTTTAAAAGGGTTGATTAAGATGAAACCATGCTATTTAACAAGGTGACCAAGGGGAACCTAAGTCTCAAAGCATTGATCAGGACAAAACCATACTAGTCAGCAGGGTGACTAAGGTAGAACCTAAGTTAAAAAGGGTTGATCAAGATAAAACCACAATACTTAACTTGGAGATCAAGGTGAAACCTATGAAAAAGTGTTAACTAAGATAAAACCACACTAGTGACTAAGGCAGAACCTAAGTCAATAAGGGTTGAATAGGAACATGGTGACTCGGATAAAACCTAAATAAAAAAAGGTTGACTAGGATGAAACCATAATAGTCACAGGGTGACCAGGGTGGAATGTAAGTAAAAAAATGATGACTAAGATAAAACTATACTAGTTAAAAGGGTGAATAAGGTGGAAGCTAAGTCAAAAAAAGTTAAATTGGAAGAAACCATACTAGTTTACAAGGTGACCAAGGTGGAACCTAAGTTAAAAATGGTTGACTAGGATGAAACCAAACTAATTAACTTGTTAACCAAGGTAAAACCTAAGTTAAAAAAACTTAATCAGGATGAAACCATACCAATCAACTTGGTGACCAGGGTAAAACCTAAGTCAAAAAGTGTTAATCGAGATAAAATCATGCTAGTCAACTTGGGTGACTAAGGTAAAACCTAAGCCAAAAAAGAGTTGACTAGGATAAAACCATACTAGCCAATAGGGTGACCAAGGTAAAATCTAGTCAAAAAAGATTGACCAAGATGAAACCATACTAGTAACAAAGTGACCATGGCAAAATATAAGTAAAAAAATATTGACCGAGATAAAACCATCTAGTTAATAGGGTGACCAGAGTGAAACCTAAGTCAAAAAAGGTTGACTTAGAAGAAACCATACTAATCAATAGGGTAACCAAGGTAGAACCTAAGTAAAATAAGGTAAACGAGGATGAAACCATCCTAGCCAACTTAGTGATCGAAGGGAAACTTTAGTCAAAAAAGGTTGAATAAGATGAAACCATACTAGTCAATAGGGTAACTAAGGCAGAATCTAGGTAAAAAAAGTTTGACGGAGACCAAACTATACTAGTTAACTTGGGTGACTTGGGCAAAACCTAGGTCAAAAAAGGTTGATCCTACACTACTTAACTTGGGTGGTTAGTATGGAACCTAAGTCAATAAGGGTTGACTAGGATAAAACCATACTAGTAAATTTAGGTGACTAGGGTGGAACCTAAGTCTTGCTAGTCAACTTAGGTGACCAGAATGGAACCTAAGTTAAACAAGGTTAATTGGGATGAAACCATACTAGTCAACTTGGGTAACTAGGGCAAAACCTAAGTCTCACTAGTCAACTTGGGTAACTAGGGCAAAACCTAAGTCTCACTAGTCAACTTGGGTGACCAGAGTGAAACCTAAGTTAAAAAAGGTTAACCAAGATAAAACCACACTAGTCAACTTGGGTGACCAGTGCAAAACCTAAATCTAAAGGGACTGATTGGGATTAAACTATACTAGTCAACTTGGGTGACTAGGATGAAACCTAAGTTGGAAATGGTTGACTATGACTAAACCATACTACTCAACTTGGATGACCATGTATGATATTTCAATGGTTTAAAAGGATGAGAGATTTACTTTTTAGTTTTGAGAAAGTCATCAAACTAAATGGCTTTTTCTAATGTCATGCTCTACTTTAAATTTATGGGTGTCTTTATGGACACCATCTAGTCTAACTTGTATTTGGAATTAAAGGCATTTTTAGAAAATGTAATAAATATTTTTTTTGTTAAAATGAGCCTATACCTTTTTTTAAGTTGATGCATCTTTAAAAAATGTTATGGACATCCCTTTTTCCTTTGTTAAATGAAAGTATAGTCTTATATTTAGAGTTAAAGGTTTAAATCATCAAAGAGTGATCTCATGTTTACCTCATAAAATCTATATTTTAATTTTAACTTTAAGAATCTAAAAATTATTCTATTTTTATTGAAAAGTTGCCAAACATCAAATTATTGTTTATTAATTCAAAGATATAACTTTATGTAGTTGAAAAAGTCAATAAGTCATTGCATGAAGTACATTCAAACATTTTTATTAAAATTATGAGAGTTAACATAATTTATCTAAGCTCTAAGATTTACAGAATGAGATATCTTCTTATTCTAACTTGGGAAAGAATCTACTTAATCAAAAATGATGAAAATTTTAGGATAATTTCAACTATGAATTTTCAAATAGCAAGGATAATGGATATGCCATCTTTATCTGTTAAGGCTTTCTTTGGATTGATTATCACCATTTGGGATATCTTTGAATGAGATGAGGAAATGAATTTAGAAGCATAAATAGAGTGACACTGGTAAAGTTTAACTTGAAAAATTGGTATAAGAAAGTTAAAGTTCATCAAGACCAAGTTCAAGGGGATGTTTCTTTCATAGGAATTTCTTAAAAGGCAAATAGTCAAGTTATAACTCTCTTTTAATCTTCAAATACAATAGTTTTACAGGTGTTAAACTAATGCTAGTAAACATGGGTTAATTTGGAAGCCCATTGGTCAACACCAGTTTCTAAGGTTAAGCACGAAGGCTTTAAAAGGTTACCTTAAAAGGAATCAATATATGGATATTTGACTTAACCTTTTGCTAATGTCATAAAATATCTAAAGGTTTTGGATCATTTTAAAATTAGCATAGAAGAGTTCTTTTCCATTGGTGAATACCTTTGTCGGTTTAAGAGCAATTCCAAAGCCTTTAAGTTTGTTCTAGACTGCCCTTTTTGGGTTTTCACCCTAGAACTTGATTCATTTTTGTTTTCCTTTTTTGTTCAATTTTTTGGTTAATACCTCATCATATTCTTAAACACTTAAAAATCATCCAAAATATTAAGTTTTAAAGGGTATCCCAAGAATGGCTTTATTAATGTAATAATAGAGATGATATGAAGCTATTTGTAAAGCAACAAAGGTGGGTGCGGCCTAAAGTTGGACTCTAGGGGGACACTCCGATGCTTAAGTCAATAGAGGATACTATGAATGAAAAGAGAATAGAGAACTAAGAAACTCTAATGGCTCATACATCAAAAGTGCTGATACTACCTCTTTATATAGGTCCTGATATGAGCTTTACCTCCTCTAAGACTTTGGGCGAGTAAAAGTTATATAGCAATCAGGCTTATCACCTCAATGGGATTTAAAGTTATCCAACTATCCTTCAATGCTTATTTTCTCAACAAAATGCTACTTAGTGATAGAGTTGGTAAAGGGATATAACAATTGCCCTCTAGCGATGTGGATGGTTATAAAGTGATCATTCATAGACCAAAAATAATGTCTACTAGGAAATGGTGATTTGGGAATTTGGCTCACCTTCATAATGTTGAGTAAAAGTGAAACTGCTAAGGTGTACAGTTTTTTTATTATTTTTCTTTTATTTCTTTTTTCTTTTATATTTGAATTTTACATCTAACAGGAGTATTAAATGAATTTGATGTACTCTCCCAATGGGAGGATGACTCATGGTGGCTCCCATATGAAACGTACATAATAATTCATGGAGTGGTAGGAGTACTCCTATAAATAGCCCTCAAATCCTTTCAGCCTTTATCAGTGAAAATAAAAAATTCTTTGGTGTTACATCAGTGGAAGTCAGCTCACCATATTTTTTGGTGAAAGTAATTTTGTTCATTGTTCGTTCATCTACTACTATTTTTAGGGTAAGAATCTATCGTTCTATCATTTTCTAGTTGGTAAGTTTTAATTTGTTTAGGGTTAGTCATATAGTTTTATGTCATAGTCAATTACTTTAAAATCTATTGGGAAAAAAGAAAATTTAGAGCTGAACAGTAGAAAAGTCTTGAGATAGTTATTCATGATGGAAAACGTATATATCAACTAAAGCAGTGATCATCCTTATATTTTCATCGAAGAAGAAATAGGTGCTCTGATGGGAAAGAGTAAGTCCTAAGGTATAAGATAACCATAAAAAGAATGTACAAGTGTAGGACAGAGTCAGGATTTTACTAATGGAGGCTAGGGTGGAGAAAATGAAGAGGTACCTATTGGTATGGTACAAATAGATACCAGCATAGCAGACCCTTATGAAGGGGTAGTTAATAGATGTTTGTGAGAGATATATTAGAGGAATGGGGATTCAACTTTAGGCAATTTAAGATATCAAACCCTATATTTTGGTGAGCTATTTTAAAAGTCGAAGGGCATACAACACCTTTTCACTTACATATTTTTAGGTGGGTTCCATCCTCCACTGGAACTATTCTTTTGCAAAGTATTGAACTGGTATGGAATATCACCAAACCAGTTGAAACCAAATGTGTGGGTTATGTTGGTGACTTATTTCATTATGTAAGGAAAAAGGCTAGAATCCATCAGTTGAAGTGACACGACACTTGTTTTCCATGAAAAT
Source organism: Adansonia madagascariensis (assembly GCA_038381835.1). Taxonomy (NCBI): domain Eukaryota; kingdom Viridiplantae; phylum Streptophyta; class Magnoliopsida; order Malvales; family Malvaceae; genus Adansonia; species Adansonia madagascariensis. The sequence goes on from JBBYHL010437737.1 coordinate 30,265, forward strand.
GTAAGACTAGGGTTGGTACTATTTACAGTCCACCACCAAGAAAATGATCACGAATATTCTATCAAATGCTTATGTAGCCAATGAAAAATTTTTCTTTATACGAAAATAATCTGACATTGAATAGGGCTTTCTAGTGAGTAAAGTTTATTTTCGTATATGAGTAAAATAAAGGTTAAGTTGACTGAAGCTAAAAAAATATTCCTTTGGTTGCCAATTCAGATGTAAGGAGTACTTAACGCTGAGAAAGATCTAGGAACACTGCCTGGGTGTAAATCTTGTGTACCTACTTGTTGAAAGTGTTACCCCAAACATAGGAGTTAAAAACGTTTGGTGATCCATGATAAGACTTATTATCTTTGATAAACATATATATGTCCTTTTCTTCTAACATAATTGCTTTTTTGTAGTGTCCCAATCTATTTTTGGGTCACCCTAGCCTGTAATTGTATCCTCTAGGTCACCCTAGTATGTGACTGCTACTATTGAATCATCCTTATATAGAGAGGAAGTTACTAGTAAGCTAAACATCGGGCAGCGCTTGATCTTAGAAAAAATATGGAGACATCAATCGGGACTTTTGTCACTATGACTATGGAGGGTGCATATCAATGTTTTCTTTTAGAGCTTAGTATTTCATAACTTTAATTATTTATTTTTCTATGCAGGTATAGATCCTGTCAGCTATGCTATGCTAGCTACTTGTGATGCTAGTTAAGCTACAACTTTGAGGGTGAAAGGTAAAAGAAAAATAAAATTAGACATAGCCATGGCAAGCCATCTGCACCCAAGAGGGTTACTTTTGAACCCTCAGTTGTTAATTCGATTAAAGTTGAGGTTATTACTTTTGGCAGTCTTTCTACTATGGAAGCTATATGGTTTTGTCTAGTCGAACAGAGGTTCCTTATGTTACAAAAGTCACTCCTGATCTTTCACCCATAACTATATTGCCCCTCAGGCTTTTAGCGACTTCTGCAGGGGGAAGTAGGTCCACTTCAAGAACATTGATTTATATCCCTAGAGGAACAATCCAAAGTTAAGCATTAAAGTGTTGAGCCAAGGTGAAGTTGTTTGCAAGTGGGGGCTAAGGTCATTTGCCCTACAGATATGAAGTTTTTGGCAGCAAGAAACCCAGCTGCTAATGTGGAATCAACTTTAGCTTACATTATGGAAGTGAGTTTATTTTTTAGTATTTGGTAATTGCCGTGCTAATTTATTACTAACTCATGTGCCTATCAAGCTTTGCATAGTTAAGTGGCTCTTACTCGCTAGATGTAGGACATTTTAGCTACTCATGAAAATATGCGAAAAGAAGCAGCAATGAATAGAATTAAAGTGAGTACATTTCAGATACTGGTTGACAAGCTAACCTTAAAAAATGGTGCATCTGATGAGTGCACCCAGAAAGCTAAAAAAGAGTTAGCGATGCTAAGAACTGATTCTGAAGAGACAAAGGCAAAGCTTGAGTTAGTGAATATTGAAATCAATCGACTGATGAAGGAACTAAAAGAGTCACTGTAGGCTTGTGTGACATATGATTCCAAACTAAGGTCCACCATGACAAAAATCTCCAAACTTGAAATGCAACTGGCGGGTGTGGAAACTGACATCCAAAATAAGCTTACCACCTAGAAGAATATGCTACTTGATAAAATGATAGCCTATGCTAGGAGTATAGCTGAAGTGCCCTTTACAAAGTGTAGCTTCTGTAGGGCCTATTAGATTTGCGGGACATTAAATTTTCACAACTTGTAGCCCCCTCCAGAGTTTGATATACTAATGCCAACTCAACAATAAGTCGAGGAAATGCGCTTTAAAGATTCGACATGTATTACTCCTATGTTAAAAGAAGAAACTAAAGAGTTAGGCGAAGATGACGGGAAAAAAGGTAAGCAAGCAGATCCAGCTTCTTCTAGTTAGGATAAATTTTATAAAGTCTAAGATTTTTGTAATTGTACAAACTTGTAACTTTTAGATCAAATATCAAAATTCATAATTTTTAGATCAGATGTTTATCCTATATTCGAGCAAAGTGTCATTATTTTTTATTTGACCACAGAGGGTCACATTTTGGAGCTATTTAAAACTTTTAGATCGCGTGAGGTCTTATTTTTCTTAAACCATGTAAAGTCTCTATTCAAGCAGATTTGCAAGGTTATTGCATGGTGACCATGAGAGGTCTTTATTTGGGCTTAAAGTTAGCCTTTGTTGATTTGCAAGATAATTACATGTTAACTATGAGAGGTCTTTATTTGGGCTTAATGGTTGCCTTTGTTGATTGGCAAGATAATTGCATGTTGACCGTGGAGGTCTTTATTTGGGCTTAATGGTAGCCTTTGTTGATTTGCAAGATAATTGCATATTAATCGCGAAATGTATTTATTTGGGCTTAATAGTCGTTTTGTTGATTTGCAAGATAATTGCATGGTGAACAGATAATTGCTTATAAAGTTTTAAAAATTTACTGTGTAGAGTTCTTTATACATAATATTTTTTGAGGTGGATGGTATTCCACGTATTAGGTAAATGTTTACTTGATAATCAGTTAACATGTAAGCGTTGTAACCTATCACTTTTGCAATTTGATAAGGCCCTTCTTAATTTGGAGATAGTTTCTTTTGTTCACCCATTGGCCAGCTCACCTTATAATTTCTTAAGACCAGATCGCCAACTTGAAATTGTCTATGCTTCACTCTTTTGTCGTAATATCTTGACACTTAGAGTGCTCTGATCACCATGCAAGTTGTGGCATCTTCTCTACTTTATTTAAGTAGGTCCACGTTTGCTCTCAAGTATGATTCATTTAATATTGGTTTAATAATGGCTGTTCGGATGCTACGAACTCTGATTTCAACTAGAATGGCTGTCTCAGTACCAAAAACCAAGCTAAAAGGTGTGGCTTTAGTTACTTAACATTCGGTGGTTCTGATTGCCCACTATATTCGAGGTGGTTCTAATTGTGAATGCATGACTGAACTATGCTCCAAACTTATGTAAAATTTTTCGCATAAATCTTTTACCTCATCTGTAGTCAATTGCTTCCCATTATCCGCAATGATGACATTAGGTATGCCAAATCGACACATAATGAATTTCTAAATAAAAGTTTCCATGTTTCAAGCTGTTATTGTGGCCATATGCTCTTCTTTAACCCATTTTATGAAGTAATCACACCGATAACTAAGAATTTTTGTTGTCTTATTGTTGGCGGGAAGGGGCCCAATATGTCAATGCCTCACACACAGAAGAGTCAAAGGCTAAAATTTTGTTAGAGTGCTTCTACAGGTTTTTTAGGAATGTTAGCCAGCCTGTGGCACTTGTCACACCTTTAAACTAGATTGGTAGTGTCCCTTCCCATCGCAGGCCAAAAAAATCCTTATCTAAGGGCTTTTTGTGCTAGTACTCTTCCACCCAAATGATTTCCATAAGTATTTTCATGAATTTCTTTCAACACGTATTATGCTTTTTCCAAGTTAAGGCACCTAAGTAAGGGATAAATAAAAGATTTCTTATATAAAATTCCATCAATGACTACATACCTAGATGCCTTTTTTTCTAAACAACTTTGCTGCAATCAAGATTTTGGTACAATGTTTTCTTGGAAAAATACTTTTATTTCACCTATTCAATTTTTTTTTAGTGTCTGTGTTTATTTTGAAAACAAGTCCATCATAGGCTGGTGATTTGACAGATTCTAGGAGGATTTTTCCTTTATGATCTATTTCTAAGTTTTTTGCCATCTTGAAAATTATGTCAGCTCTATTATTTTGGTCGTAGGGTATTTTTTTGAATGTAACATGATCAAAAGTTTTAACCAATTTAGATACCATTCAATGGTATTTGACTAAGGTTAGGTCCTTGACTTCATATTCTCCATGGGTCTGACTCGCTACTAATTGAAAGTTAGTGTAAGCTTCCAAATAGGTGACACCTAGGTTATGCATCATATTCTACACCTTTATTTGAGTCTATAAATTGGAATAATAAGGCATAGTGGCATTCTTAACTGCAAGGATCCATAAGGATGATGCCAGCTCCTGAACTTTCATTACCGAATGGCCCATCAGCATAAAGTTTCTATTTATCCTTCTTTAGTCAACATGTTTTTTAAATTCACTCACTTATGGCAATTTTTCTTCAGTGATGTTTAGAGGTTCGGTAGGTTATGAGAAAAAGCATTTGACGGTGAAGTCTACTAACACCTATGCATTAATTATTCTTGTAGGGCTATACGCCAACCCAAATTTACTCAACTCTATGCTTTATCTGATCATTCTTCTAGCTAAGTCGACTTTCTATAGCATGTCTTTTATGGGATGATTTGTAAGTACAGTAATGGAATATGTTTGGAAGTATCGTCATAATCGTCTGGCAGCTATGACAAGTGCATAAACAAGTCTTTCTGTTTTGGTGTAATTACTTCCCGTGCTTAGAGTGCTCTACTAACATAGTAGACCAACTGCTAAGTTCCTCCTTCTTCTATTATTAAGATAGCTGCTACTATTCGGTTTGATGTGGCTAAATATATAAATAAGCATGCACTCGATTGAGGACTCACTGATAATGATGGCGAGCATAAATAGCGCTTTAATTCGTTGAATGTTGTTTGGCATTCCTCAGTCCATTTATATCAAGTCACCATTCTAAGTAATTTAAAGAAAGAAAACACTTTTTAGCTAGCTTTGAAGCAAGATGGTTGAATGCAGCAACTCTTCCCATCAATCATTATACTTTCTTTGTTAACTTAGGAGGTGCCATCTCTAATATAGCTGTTATTTTTTTTTCAAATTTGCTTTAATTCCTTTGGAGACACCATAAAGCCTAAAAACTTTCCTGTTGCTACTTTGAACGTGCATTTTGCTGGGTTTAACATTATATTATACCTTCATAAGATTTCAAAGGTCTCCTTTTAGGTCGGTTATGTGTTGTTCAATTGACACACTTTTTATAAGCATATCTTTGATGTAAACGTCCATGGATCATCCAATCTAGTTTTTAAAAATTTTATTCACTAGATGCTGATAAGTTACCCCCATATATTTAAGTTGGAAAGGCATAACTTTATAGTAGAATATCCCATCCTCTGTAACGAAAGATGGCTTAGCTTTATCTCATAGGCCCATACTTATTTGATTGTATCCAGAGAAGGCATCCATGAAAGAGAGGAACCAGTGTCCTGGTGAAGAGTAGACAAGTGATATATTATTGGTAAAGGGAAACTATTTTTAGGGCACACCTTGTTGAGATAGGAAAAGTCGACACACATCTTTCACTTTTCATTTAATTTTTTCACCATTACCATAATGGCTAGCCATTAAGGATACATTACTTCTTGTATATATCTGATAGTTAAAAGTCTATCGATTTTTTCCCTGACCATTCGAATCCTTTTTGGAGCAAATTTTTTCTTCTTTTGCTTGACTAGTTTGGCTCAAAGATCGACATTTAAGGTGTGATAATCACAATTGTGTTAATGCCCAGCATATTTATGGCTGACCTGTCAAAGATGTTTGCATAGAGCACAAGAAGTTGGTCAAGTTATTCGTGGCCTTTTATTCGAATGAGCTCCCAATGGTTATAAATAAATTAGGGTCTAGCAGGTATAATGATATCATTGTCATTTCCTTAGCTAGTTGAGGTTTTGGATGTTAAAAATCATCCTGGATATCTAAACTTTCGAGCATCAAGGTGCTTGGGTTGGTTAGGGTTATTGTATTCACTAATAGTCTGCTCCCTATTAGAGCTTCAAAGTTTTCAATGCTAGTGCTCTAGATTTTCTTGGTCATTTCAATGGACATTAAATGGTAGCGTCGGGTAATTGCTTGGTCTACCTTTATGTACCCTACTCCTGTCAATGTAGGGAATTTAACCATCAGCCAATGCACAATTGCAATTAATTTTGGTTTCTTCATAGTAGGTCACCCAAGGATAATATTATATGGTGATGGTTGGTCGACCACCAGGAAGTCTACCATCATTGTAGCAGTATGTTCTCTATCACCAAGGGTAACTGGTAGTGTGATAGTTCTTTTCACTAGTATAGGTTTAATAGCAAATCTATATAAACTCAAATGATTGCTATTATAACCTAATTTTTGAAATGTGCTCCATTGTAAGATTTCCACTACGCTGCCATTATCAATCAAAATTCGATCCACTCAATAGTTTATGACAATAGCTGACATGACTATTGGGTCATTCGCACTCTCTGGGACTAGTTCATCATTATCATCATTGGACGTTACTTTCTAACTGCCTTGTTTGAGCTTCATCAAATATGTGTCTACTGCCATAACAGATCATAAATGTGATTTCCTTTTACATCTACTGATCGTGTAACTTTCATTACCAATGATAATTACATTGATCATGCCCATGACTAGGCATTTCCTATGACCTTATCCTGATGTTGTTTAGGTTGTTGAAATGGCTTCTCATTGTTAATCTCTATAAATTGCTTGATCTCTAATTTCTAAATCAATGCCTCAATGGCATTTTTCAAGCTGATGCATTCTGCTATTGCATGACCAATGTCATAATAGAACTCACAATGTTTTCTTAGGTTCCTATGGCTCTTGTATAGCATGTGGGATTTGCATTTTGCTAGCATTGAGGGGTGTGTAAGACTCATTTTTTTTGTATGATAACGCCCAATCTCTTTTCTACTAGTTTGTGTTTGATTTATCCTAGGTCCAAGCTTGTTATCTTGGTGACCATCCGTCTTACCTTTTTGGGGGAATTATTCTCTTTTTTTCATATTTCGTTTGAAACAATCTCCTCGCCCTCCTTATTAGGGCATTCAAACTTGTAGTTCGCTATTTTAATTCCTTGGCATCAATGTACTTTTGTGCCTTCTTATACAACTAGTATAATTTTATTGGTTGAGTGTCTGTTAAGGCGTACTTCAGGCATTTTTGTCAAACTCCTGAAATAATCACTTGGATGGCCCATTTGTCATTGAGGCCTTTGACTTCCAACATAGCTGCATTAAAATGTTTAACATATTCCCTAATCATGTCTCATTAAGGTTTTATTTAACTACCATAAGACTGGCTACTATTCTTACCGTAGTCCTATAGCTGCCAAAATGGGCTAGAAATTGCCTGCCCAATTGATCAAAATTTGTAATAGATCTTGGCTTTAGGGAGTACCACTAAGTTCAAACAGGTCCACGAAGAGTCATTGGAAATATTCTGCATCAAACAACGTCGAGGATGTCTCAAAGGTTATGGAATGCTCAAAAGTGATTTAAATGATCTGCTGGATCTACTTTACCATTATAGGTATCTAGTGAGAGTTTGAACATTTTAGGAACTGGTACTTGACTGCAGCTAAGGACAATGGATTATGCTCGGCTTCCAACCATTCCCAATCATCTTTTTGGGCTGCTTTAAGTTCTTAATTTTCTTTTGAAGGGCTGCCACTTGATCAGCCAAAAGGGATCTTGCATAGGGCAATTTATCTTATCCTATTTCTCGTGCAAGTTGCTATTAGAAGTGGAGTAGGAACTTTCATGTATATTGCCACTTTCTTGATTTGTTTGTTGATTTTCAGCACTTATGGTTTGGTGCCTGGCGTTTAGGCTATGGTTTCTGATGTTAGATTGCTAGATTGCCCCATGTTTGATTTCGGCAATTAGTTTGCAGTTGTAAAAGTTGATTAATCTACTAATGTTGTTGCTAAATAATGGCTTGTTGGATAGCCATTTGGTTTATCAATGCTTGTAGTTGGGTGAGGTAATGTTTCTAGAGATCAACCGAGGGCAGAATAGACATCGTAGGGTGCTGCAGCAAAGGCATGCTTATTACAGCTGGGTTTCATAGAGGCATCAAGGATAGCTGTGCTGGCAATGGTAACATTAGGAGACAATGGGCTCCCTGAAGCAGTTAGATTTGTTATGGCTAATTATTATTGTGGCATTAGTGAGAGAGAAGTCAAGAGGTTCTAAAAGTAATTTAACATCTGAGGCCAAGCATTAGGAGCAATAGGTGTTTGAAAATAAGGCAAGACGTATGAGAAAGTGGGTGGCACAGGCATTGTCGTCATAGCTATAGAGAAAAGCCCCTTTGTTATGGTGGACTAGGGTGTTGTAGGGTCAAGCAAAGACCCCATGGATACCTAGCTTGTTGTAGAGAGGTTTTAAGCAACAGGAGCATATTCGACTGCTTAGGATGCGATAGGCTTTATTGGTGTTAATAAGGGGCCACTGTTACTATTGGTATGTGAGAGCGTGTCATTCCCATAGACGGTGCCAATTATTGATACAACAATAGAGATGATACAGAGCTATCTGCAAAACAACAAAGGTGAGAGAGGCTCCGAGTTAGACTATTAAGGGACACTCCAATGCTTAAATTAGTAAAGGATACTATGAATGAAAAACGAAGAGAGAATTAAGAAACTCTAATAGCTCATACCTCAAAAGTGCTGATACTACCTCTTTATATAAGCCTGGATAGGAGCTTTACCTCCTCTGAAACTCTAGGTGAGTAAAAGTTATATAGATATCAAGCTTATCGCTTCAATAGAATTTAAAGTTATCTAACCATCTTTCAAGCTTATCTTCTCAACAGAATCCTACTCAGTGACAGAGTTGGTGAGGGGATATAACAGGCTCAACAACTTAAATAGTTATATTTGATCAAAATGGACTTTGTAAGTACATAATGTAGGGCATGGTTCTTGGTTTAGGAAAAAAGGATAGATAGGCCCAAATAAAATGTGTAATGGTAATTGAGTCAAGAATCATTTCTCTTCAAACAAATTCCCATCTGACCTATTTCTCTTTATTAAGTTTTCAATTTTTTTATTTTTTCCTTTATCTTATTCTTTTTTGTTTTTCTCATTTTCTTTTTTTTGCTTTTCCCTTTTTTTTTTGCTTCTTTTTTTTCTTTTTTTTTTCAAAGAAACTTAAAACTTGAACTTTAATTCATCTCTATTCTTGCCTCATTACAATAAACACTTTTTTTTTTGGATTTCCTCTTTTGATCTTAAAGCTTTGCTTCACTTGCCTTCTAATGTGGAGGGTGATCCTTGATTAGGGTTTAAAGAAAAAATAAATCATCAGGCTCAAAAGGGTTGCAAAGGGAATAATTTTTTATATTTGTGAAAGAATAGGGAAAGATGACCATTTTTCATTTTAAATAAAGCTATTTAAGTTGACAAACATTTCTTTAGGAAAAAAGATAATTTTTTTTTTAAAAATCATTTTGAGTAGCTCAACAACATGATGTTGCACTTAATTTTTTTTCTATTTTTCTACTTTTTTCTTTTTTTTAAACATTTAGGCTTAATGTACACGTTTTGAGATCATCAATTCTATAGTCACTAAGGAATCTCAGTTTTGGTTAAGCCTTTGCGAAAGAAATCAAATTGGCATAAGAAAATTGTGAATCTCACATCTTATTTATTAGGCATTGGATTGAAATGGTTTTATCCCAAAGGAAAAGGTGTTTTTGGCTCATATTTACCCCTATACTTCTTAAATCAAGGATATAGAAAAGTGTCATGGAAGTTATGGTAAAAAAGTTATCCAATTAACTCTAGGAAATTTTGGAATTCCATCATTATTTTAACACATTTTGAGCTATCTGTATCTAAATCTTTAAGAGCATAACTTACTTGTTCAACTCCCAAGGAATCCAAAAGGGAAAGTTTGGGTGCAAAAGGTCAATAGCTTAATGTCTAGGATACTTACATCAATGAAGGTGAAAGATCTTTCTGAATGAGTCTAGTCTAATAGTGATCACCAACCCAATCAAAATATTTAAAAAAAATGTTCTCGTTACATTAAATACTAGAAATTATTAACAATAAAGTTCATGAAATATGAGATTACACAATGTTCATAAATTAAACTTCATTTATATTGAACCAAAATTCACAAGTTTTAAAGAAAAAGTGCAGAGTTTTAAAGTTAAGACATAAATTCACCCTAATTGGTATACTATAATAAGACCGATGACCCTCAGGCCAAACGTCTTTGATAGGGCATCCACTAGTTGGTTGAACTTTGCCGGATTGGCATCCCTGAAGGCTTATCCTAGATTTTCCTCCTGGGGAATCTTCTAAAGGGATTTGCTTTTTTCTCTCATCAGTGATATGTTTGACTTGCAAAAAGGACACAAGTTCAATAATCACCACTAATGAATTTAGATATGACATCAGAGTCTTTAAAAATTATTCTGATTACCATTACCAAAAACTTTGGATATGCCACCAAAGTTTTGAAAACTTGAAAATATTTCATATTTCACTAATGAAGAGTTGTTTTTAAACAAAATCTTTTAAATACTTTTGATTTCACCACCGATGACTTGTTTTGAAACAAAATTCTTTTAATGTTGTCATCAAAGACTAGTTTTGAAATAAATTCTTTTTAAATGCTTCGGATATCACCACCAAAGACTTATTGTGAAACAAAAATTTTTAAATGCTTCAAATTTCACCATCAAAGACATTTGAAACAAAAACTTTTAAATGCTTCAAGTTTCACCATCGAAGACTTTAAAAACCTATGTGATAGAATTGCAATTATTATAGTAAATATGACAATGCAATGATCCAAAAATGAAGACATTACTTGAAGAATGTCACTATTAAGATTAGTGCAAATGCTTATGAAACAGTGTTATACAAGTATCAATAATGAGGTGAATGCCCATGAAACAATGTAAAAGCCAGTGTTGTCTATGGTATTGATATCGGGCATATCATTATGGTAATTGAAATTTTTTTCATTAAGTAAAAAGTATATGGATAAGTAAAAGGATGAAATAAAGGGAACAAAAGAAACAGTAACGAAATGATATGTGATTCCAATATGTAAGGTCCATTCCTAATCCTAAATGGAATGTAACAATATAGAAATTGATATGTAAATATAGCATCTACTTAGGTATGCTCGAATGACCCATTCTCATAATAAGAATGTATATATCCCTATTCCAGTTTGGCCCAGTATAGAATGAACTTAAAATCATGGAATTAACTTAATCATCAAAATATAGATTATAAGTTTGTAACCCTAGCCTATTCCCATTTTAGGTAGAATAGATCTACTAATTTTTTAATTTCAGTTAAAAAAGAGGGACCTTGAATTGAGAAATAAATTTTAAAAGCTAACTAGAAGCTAAACTAAAAAGGTATTCTGAGCAATTGTAATAATTAGGTTCATTGATATTCCTAGTATAACTGATGCTATCATGTAGACAATCATACTCAATTTGATGGAACTATTTGATAAAGGGGATCTTTTATAATTTCGCATATAAGGGGTTATTTCTTGGGCACATGAATCGATGCAAATATATATAATGCTGCAGATGCATTGAAATAATGTAAATGCAAGTATAAGTCTAGAGGCAAATGCACATAAAGTGATGCAAATGCAGATGATAAATGATGCGATAAATGACGCATGTGATATGAACAATACGAAGGTTGAAACTTTGTTTGGTTATCTTTCAGGTCTCGCCTTATTACTTTTATCAATTTTAGTATTATGACACATTTTGATCCTTCCATGCCTTAGTAAAGATAACTTCTTTTTCATTTGTTTGTCATTATTTTCTCTTGATGAGTTTCAAATTCTCAATGTCAAATTTTTATTTCACCTTCTCCTTCCCATGGACTAGGTTTTGTTCTGATTCGATGCCCTTCAATTTGAGAAAATCTTGTTTCTTTTTATGATGCCTTTTCAAGTTTCTTAAAATAATTTCAAAAATTATATTTTGTTTAAAACCTTTGAGTCTTTCAAAGACCAATGTTCTCTTATTAAAATTTCAGTGAATCATGATTTGGGTTTACCTTAATATATTAAAAAAACTTTGGTTGACCCAAAAATTTCAAGGTGGATAAGATATATGCCTCATTTTTCTTAGGCATGAATGGATTAGGTCGTTTAAAGTATGCATTTATTGAAAACAAACAATTTGATGTTTTTTTAATTCTCTAAACCATGATTTTTTTTAATTCTCCTAACCATTAGCTCTTAAATAGGTACTAAGATTGGCTCTTAAGGGCTCCGGATCAAAAGGTCAAGTTAAAAAGTGGATGGACTTAATTTTCGAAGTCAGTCTTTGCAATTGAAAGTTGATAACCTAAGCCAATTAGGGATTTTTAGGTGTCCCTAAATTTCTTTAAAATTATTTGTCTTATTACAAGATTTTGATAATTCCCATAAGTGACACCAATGGTTCTCCTATTCTAATCTTTACCTAGGGAACCATGACCTATGAACTCTAAAATTACTTCTATGAAAAGTTAGGTCTTTTAAATGATCATGATTTTATTCACAGAGAAATAAATGCAAGGTTATAAGATCACTTTCAACATCAATCATTAGTATTTTTACAGACTTTTCATCACCTTCTGTTGAAAATATTTTCTTTTTAGGAAACATTCTTATCTTATTAAAACATTTAACATGCATGCTTCACAAAACGAGGTCAATTTAGAGACTTTTTGCCTTGGATATGCTAGTAGTAGTATTAGAGTATTTACCTTGATTTCTTGGAGACACTGTCCCTCTAGCAATCATTATCTCCATCAAGTTAAAGATTTGTACTTGCATCTATTCTTGTCATTTAATTAATCTTTCATGTGTTTCCATATTGGGTTGCCTCTATCCTTTCTAGGCATGTTAAAAATTCATCTTCGATGTTCACTAATGTTTGATTATCTTGACATTTTTTATTTGAAAGAAAATTCATTTAGAATACTCTTAAATATAAGAAAAACTTCATTCTATCCTAAAGGACGAAATTAATGTAATGGTAAAGATAAATTTGTAACAAAGTGATACAAATAAATATATACAAAAGGCCTATCATCAAAAAGACTACCCAAAAATAAATTATGACATTATGGTATCTTAAGGAAAAATAATCAATCTTATTATGGGTGGTTGCCCTGTGTATAAAGAAAAAAGCTTTGCACAAAAAACTAAGAATTAGTGTAAGGAAAACATTTTGCCCAAGCAGACCCTTTAAGGCAATATAATGCCTATTGGGGCAAATGAAAAGGCCTTGTAGCTATCAATGATGTCCGAACATCATCACCTGACCTACACGACTGCACCATGTGGTTAAGGCTGCACATATGACTAGTGCAGTAAAAAGAAGTTAATGCATTATGAGTGATTATGTTTATTCATCATTGCTTGTATCTAAATTAAAAACAATGATAGCAACTTTTAAGGTGAAACAAAGATCTTACCACAAACCATGTTCTTCGATTATAATCACCTAATTTATATGCTCAAAACATAAAATAAAAAGAAAAGGGTAAGAAGTGTTCCTTCATGTGTACCTAATTCGATAACTTCTAAAATTGGGTATGGCTCAACTAAGTGAGGCCTTTATAGCTCATTACATGAAGTATGAGTTGAATATTTAAATAGGTTCTCAAATTGCACCTCGAGCCTAGAAAGAATTAACAAGGTATCCTAATCCTTACCCATCATATTTTTATGTCGAAAAAGGTTTAATTCGAATAGGAGTATCTGCCATGCCTATAACAAGGCTAACACCTTAGGCAGCATAGGAATCAACATCCTGTAGGTTTTTTATTAGCCTAGACAGAGGCTAACACCTTAGATGGCAGAGCTACTTCACCTCCTCCTAGAATATTGGTAACTTATGCCCCCTCCATTTGCCTATAGGAGATTCTAATGCATATGCATATATCTACTGTGTGTGAAGGAAAGAACTAACCTTTTATGACTCGACTCTTTCTAAAATAATAAAAGCCTTATCTTAAATGCCCCATAAAAAAAATGCTGCAAAAGAAAAAAAGGATTAGTGGAAAATATAAACAATATATACCAAGATTCCTATATAAATCAAAATCAAAATAAAAATAAAAGTTTTGTTTTAAAAATATAGGGAATTATAAATAAATTTTGGTTGAGGCTGCGTCAATCAAAATTTAACTAACATGTGATTGATTTTAGGCCTCACTCTCTAACTTATCTCTATTGGTCACAACGTGGCCTAGATATAAATCCTAACCAACCTAACATAAAAGGCTGGTGTTCCCCTCATTCCTATATATATCTACATAACATTATTATTTTATTTTTAAAGCTGTATCATTATTATTTTTCTTTTTTTTTTTGTGCTTGGGGTGGAGTTGTTAAGATAAATCGCTCACTCTACTTAACCCTAAATAGTCATTACGAAATGGCCATTTTTCTTAGAGTCATCACTAATCTATTTTGGCTAAGTGAGATTGGTTACTTATCGGAGGTCATATCTTAAGGGTTACGAAACCCATGAAATCAAACTCTGAGGTCTAAAATAATAACAGAGATCGTCTGAAAGGGTCCGAAAGTCCATTACAATCACAAGTAAGGATCAATCCTTCTCATGATGCCTAGTGATCGGTACCTTATTAATCACATGTTAAATTAAAATTTGATTTTTATATGGTTTCAATATATGATATTTAATTATAATTTTCATATATCAAAATAAAATTTTATGAAATAGATTTATTATCTTGTATGAGAAAATAAGTTTTCAATATTTTTAAAAATCAAGATATTTTTTTATACTCCACCTAAGAGCTAGAGGGACATGAAAGGTTTTATCACTACCTTTTTTGTACCCCGCCGGAGAGTCAGAAGAATATGAAAGGTTTTCAACAATCAAAATATCATTCACAGCCCACTAGAGGGCCAAAAGAATACGAAAGATTTTATTGTTTCAAAATTCAAAAAAGTCTAATTTTCTCGTTTTTAAAAGGATATGTCATTGTTAAAACAATTTATAGAACCCCTCTTATATGATGGAAGAAATTCCATGTATTACTTTGACTTGAAGTCATTTCCCTAATTTTTAAAATTATTTTATTCTATTAAAAATAACAATGTTTATCCTAAGACTCAGTTTTGACTTTATGCATGAAACTAGATTCTAAGGACCTAAACATGGTCGATAAGACCAAAATATCCTTTCAAGTTCTATCGACATGAAAGTATCCTAGCAACTCAAAGGACTCGATTTTAATGCAAAATTACTAAAAATGCCCTTTTGTTATACCCTCAACATAAAAGTATCCCAATAACCCTAGAAGACTAAAAAATGATCGTAAAGGATGAAACTATCCCTATTGCACACCTTCGTCATGAAAGAATCTTGGTAACAACATAGGACTCGGTTCTAGGGTAAAATTACTAAAATGCCTCGAGAGACTGCCTTCGTCATAAAAGCATCTCCATAATCTTAAAGGACTTAAAAAGTATAAGAACTAACATTTTACTCTAAATGGATAACTTGAATATTAAAGGTGATCTAAAACACAAAAATTACAAGTCCTTAAATTTTTTAAAATTACATTTTAGCTCTAAAGTGACTTAATATGCATGAAATATTCCTAGAATAAGCAAAATACCTTAGATGGGTAATTTGATGTGTGAAAAGAACATTTTGACCCTAAAATGCAAGCTTTCTTAAATGACTCTAAACTTTGCCAACTTTGCAATTTAGTCATTACATGAAATAAACTCATGATTAAACATAAAACACATCATAAAAAATCATGACAGTCATAAGAAGCATTTGACCAAGCACTATTAGCATTGGATCAATTTTTTTAAAATTTTGCAAATTAGCCCTTAAATTTTAAAAATTATAAAAAGGCCCTTAAAGGCTAAAAATGTATTTTTAACATGTTAAAAATGCTTTAAGCAGATTCTCAATGGTGCATAAAGCTCTTAGCCAAGCATGGAAGGCCTTGAAATAATTTTTCTCATTTTTACAATTTATTCCTTATATTTTCTATAATTATTAAATAGTTTAAAAAATCAAAAAAATCATTAAATCACTTTGTTAGGTTCAACTAAGGCTTGGAAACACCTATCCAAAGCCTTAAAAATTTTAAAAGAATTACTTTTTAGTCCAGAACTTCTAAAAATCACAAAATAATTTAAATATCAGAAAAATCAAGCATAAAAAATTCTAGGAACAATGATGATATTTGGTTAATACCAATAACATCAATAAAACAATTTTTTTAGCACAACATCATGAATATTGATATAGAAATATGCATCATCAAGCTTAGAGATAAAAAAGATTATGAAAAATGAACATATGAACATGTTATATCAGCATATTAAAGTGAAATTGCCACCAAAAATAGTATCAACATGAACATATATATGTAAAAAATCAACACTATTTTAATAACAAAATATTTCATGAAGAAAATCAAGCTATTGTTAAGAAATTAAACATAACAACTAAATCAAAGAAAATTGTTCATAGCCATCATACTTTGCCTTTTAACATGGATCAAAATCCATGAGCTCAAGCATGATTTTGGCTTACTAAAAGGAAGAAAAATGAATGAAATGAGCAAAAACAAAAAATTTGGTAAGCGTTTCTATAGAAAACTTGATTTTTTTTCTCAGTATTTTGGCTTTTTTTTTTCATTTTGAAAACCATTAAGCTTTAACTTGAAGCATCCTTCACCTATTTATAGGGGAAGGAATACGGCCATGGTAGGATCAAACCCTTTTAGCTGAATGCTTCTAGTTTTTTCTTTGTTTATTTTTATTTTTTCTCAATTTATTTTTTCTTAGATTTTTATGTGATGATAAGATTAATTTAATTAATATTGTCTTCTCAATAATTATTTTGATGATATTAAGTTTAATGTTAACATTTAATCCTAATTAAATTAATTCTCGTATAGTAAAATTATCAAAAATTGAACATAATTATCTATAAGTTTTTGAAATTGTAGGAAAAAAATAAAATTTTAATTATAAATTTTATTAAAAAAATGAAGTGGAAGGACTGAATTGTAATAAAAGAAGTGAAATTTCACTTGATAAATTCAATTAGGATTTTAATCATGTGAGAGGCCCAATCAAACATTCACATATAAATTTTTAGCCTAAAAGAATTAAAACAATTTTTTGGAGAAAGAAAAAGTTAATTAAGAATTCCAAACTTGTAAAAGCTTACGAGCAAAAAATCTTTATGGATGGAAATTATATTTAATAAAAATGAATCAATATTTCAAAAATCTATATCTAAGATATTTTATTGAAATGTGTGAAATATTTAAAATTTTAAACTCTTAAAATTTTATAGATAAAAAATTTTATTTTAGAATCGAGGAAATTCTAAAAATGCAATTGAATATTTATAAAAATGAGTTGAATTCAACATATTATTCAAAATACTAATTTACAAAATATGAATGACGAAAATCTTAAATCTAAAACAAATTTTACTAAAAAAATTTCATGAGTAGAATACTCACAATACTATGAAGAATTCAAAATTAAATACTAAAATTGACAATTTGACATCTTATGGTATAAAATGCCAATATATATTTTTTCTTGAATATTTTTTTTATTTTTTGGGGTAGGTATTGGCATAAATACTATACAGGTATAGGTAAAAGTATGATGGTTGACTCCTAAAATTGCACAGAAAGGTTTTGAAAATTCCTAAAAGTTGGAAATTCAACCATTATATTATATGCAGAAATAAATTTCAAAATTTGATAGGAAAATATTTAAAAACCAATTTTCTCTTGAATATTTATCTTTTTATCTGAGATTCGATCTTGATGACCTTTGAAATTATGCTTTTTCTATCATGTGCCTATGCGACCATTAGGTATGATTAAATTGGTTTAGAAAACACCTAGCCTACCTAGAAATGATTCACCTATACCACACCGGCCATTAGATTCTAAGTCTTGGATATTTAGGACTATAAGAAAAGAGGCCTGACTAAAATTAGGTGTTTACACAATACAAGGATGATAATAAAGATTAATGTTGATAGGACAAATGCAAATTCACATAAACATATTTAAGCTTTTTCCCATTTTAAAGGTGGAATAACTGAATCACTATATGAAAAATACTACATGATAGGAAGAAATACAAGTACAACTTGCAAGTTTAATAGAACTACTCAAGACAAGGAAGCAAGTATGCCAACAACTGGAAAGTATTATTGACATGCTTGTTGGGCATCTGAGGGAGTAAAGCAAAAGGATTGTTGGCTAATGTTTAAGATACACAGACAACAACTACCTAAAATATACCTAAAATATATAACAAAATATGCCTACAGCTAATTTGCCATCCCGTAATTTCTATTAACCTTGACACCTTTTTGTAAGGGGTAGATGCATAGACTATTATACACAAAAGAAGTCCACAGTTCCTAATTTGGATAATGAAGAAAGGCATAAGCATAAAGGCAAAAAGCCAACTAAAGTAGAAATCAAGAAAGGAAAGTTACAACTTCTTAAGTAAAGGTTATAGGCTGTGGAAGGTGATAAGCTCTATAGCAATGTTGATGTTGATAATCTTAGGCTAGTGCTAGATTTGATTATCCTGCCAAAATTTAAAATTTTGAAGTTCAAAAAGTATGATTATTTACATGCCCTAAGGCACATTTGATGACTTATTACTGCAAAATGGCTAGGCATATCGAAAATGAGAAATTGCTTATCCATATTTTTCCTAAAAGTCTAATTGTGGTAGCTCTGGAATGGTACTCCCAATTAGAAAGAGGCATGTGTGCACATAAAGGTATTTGGCTCGAGTATTTTTTTTGACAATATGGGCATAGGATGAAAATTGCTCTGAATTAAGGAATTATCCGAAACATGAGAAAAAAAAAAACCTAACAAGAGCTATAGAGAATAAAACTTATAGATGGACAGAGGTAGCCTTACACTTTTAACAACTTATTACTAAAAATGAAATGCATGCCTATTTCATGGATACCTTATCATTTCCAAACTATGACAAATTGGTTGAAAATGCTTTCTTTGAGTTTGTAGACATTTTGTTTGCTTTAGAAAAAATTGATCATGGCATAAAAACTAAAAGGATCATGGATACCAGTCAGGTGGCATACATAGGACAAAAAGTGATCCTATCAATAAATGCCATCTAGTCACTTTCGATGGATGCGAGGACTAAAAAAGGCTGAGAAAACAAAAAAAATCCATTCAAACTGCTTCCTTACTCGAGTTACCACTCAATGGTCTCAACAGGTTCGTCCCTATATCTTGCAACCTTTGACTCAATCTTTTTAACCTGGAGTTCTAAAAGGTGAAAGACCTGGGAAATAGTTTAAGTGATTCTCAGAAACAAAAAAAGAAAGAGGATCAAAGTTTATTATGCCCTACCAATTCCTTACACCAAGTTCTTTCCTTATGCAAAATCGAACAATCTCTACTATCTTAAAAAGGCTTATGAGGCTTTTTACCCAAAATAGTACAATTCGAATGCCAATGCAAGTATCATCAAGGGTTGGAAGTCCACTCCAAGGAAAACTACAATGCATTTAAGAGCAAAGTACAAGATCATAGGAATGTTGACCTGAAAAAATTCCAATAGCTGGTGAATGCCTATCTAGGATGATTGGCCTGAGAGTCATTAACCAAATGGTAGCATGCCAAACAAGGGTAGTTTCTACCTTGACTTTAAAACTTTATACCTTTCCTTTTAGAAACTTTGAATTTTGAAATCAATAAATATTGTGCATCCTATCATGGGCCATGAATTTTGTTAATAATGATTTCCAGTATCTAATGTAATAAAAACATCAAAGAAGGGATTTTGATTTGGGGAGGTGATCACCATTAGATTAAACTTTCTCAAAAGCATCCTTCACATCCATTTGTATGACTATCCTAAACATTCAACTATAGACCTTTCATATCCAAATGCCTTTTTTTGGATTTTTTAAGGGTCGAACAAATAAGTTATGCTTTATAAGATTCAAATACTAATAGTTCAACTTGTGTTAAAATGATGATGGTATTCAAAAATCTTTTAAATTCATTTAGAGAACATTTTCTATAACTTCTGTGACACTTTTCCAAATCCTTGATTTAGGAAGAACAAGAGTAAACATGAGCCAAAACACATTTTTCAATCTAATGCCCTATAAATAAGATACGATATTTTCCCATGCCAATTCAATTTCTTTCTTAAAGGCTCAACCAAAACCAAGATTCATTGGTGACTATGAAGCTGATAATTTTGAGGGGCATATATTAAGCCAAAATGTTCAAAAAAAAAGAAACAAAAAAGAACAAAAAAAGAGAAAAATAAAAATGTTTTCAAGAGATAATTTAGTGCAAAATGATTTCAAAAAGAAAATAATCCTCTTTCCTAGCGAAATGCTTGTCAATTCAAATGGCTTCGTTGGAAATGAAAAGTGGCCATTTTTTCTATCCTTTTGCAGATTAGAAAATTATTCCCTTTGCAGTCTATTTTGAGCCTCATGATCTATTCCATCTAAAAATCCTAATCAAAGATCACCCCCCACACTGAGGGGCAATATTGTCGGAATTAACCACGTAAGTGCATGTATCGAAACAAGTAATATAGTGATAAAGTAGAGTGTCGATCCTATAAGGAATTGATATTAAATTTGTTAAGTACTAAAATTAAAACAACTTAATCTTATTCAAACAAATGATTAAAAATTATAAAGTACAAATAATAATAATAATAATAAAGCAAATAATAAAAATAAAAGCCCAGGATTACAATTTTCCTCAATAATTCAATTGAATAAAATGTTGCTCTCTTAACTTGACTAATGATAATGAGTTGTTAACCTAGAGTTCTAATTTATTTATAAGTATCTTCCGATAGTCTTATAAAAATAACTCTCTTAATCAATTTACTATATTCCTATGCAAATTGAATTAAAAAAAAAACTCATTAAGCTTAAACTCTAATTTGGTTACGTATGCTTGTATATTCCTATCTAACATACAGATCAATTCATCCTAATAAATGATTATGAATAATATGTTATTCAATCCAGGTCTAAACAAAAAATTTCCTTTTCCAAGTTCATTAAGGTTACCAAATTAATCTAATTGGTGATCAACCAATTAGAAGCATTAAGAATAAGATCGAACGAACAACTCAAATATCATTAAATCATTAAAAGAAAATAGAATAATCCAAATTACATATTGAGTTCCATTGTAGCCCTAGAAAAATAAATCTAGTTCAATAAATATAAAACCAAGGAGTTTCACCATCATAAATAATACAAGAAAGATGAAAAGATAAAGAGAAAGAGAAAACCAAGATTGGCCAGATCTTTGATCTTTAAGCGTCTCTAAATCTTTCTACCTTTTTGAATATTATGATGGCTTCTCTTCTCTTCAGAAAACTAGAGAAAAATAAAATTATAGAATATTTGGGATTATCCTAAGTCTAATCTTAAGAATCCTATTGATAGGCAAAACCCTGAAGGTAGAAACTTGGTCCCCAAGTAGCTTGAACATTTTATATTTGGAAATTGCCAAATTTAATCACTTTGCTTGATTGAGTCTATTTTACTACTTGATTAAGTTGTTACACTTTTGAAAACTCCTTTGGGTTTTGACCTACAAAAATATGAAAATTATTTAAATAAATAAGCAATTAAAATACAAGGAAAGTAAATAATACTAAATTAAAAATTACTAAAATAAATAAACTTTGAATAAAATAATACTACTATAAATAAAGTCTAAACAAAAATCTCTAAAACATAGCTAATTTTGTGTGACTAATAAGACTAAATAACTCTATTTTATATAGTTATCATACCCTAACACTTAAGATTTTGCTGGTCCTCGAGCAAAACAAAATAAAACAAATGAAAGAAACAAAACTAAACAAATGAAAGGAAATAAAATGAAACACAAATTAAGATGAATGTACTCAAATAATGATTACCTTAATTTTGTCCAAAGTCATCTCAGTATCTCAATTCAAGGTAGATACAAACATAATTCAAATTCATGCTTTTTCAATCATAAATCTTAATGCTTTAAATAGACTTCTAGTGTGTGTATAAATAATCTCTGAACAAATCATTGCATGTAAACCGAATCAATTTATGCCAATGCAAATCATAAATTAATGGTGGATCCTCATATGTTTGCTTTTCATCTCTCTCTCCACTAATGTAGACCAACAATACATCAAAGATCATGTAGGACTTTATTGAGCTTTTAATGCAAGGTTAGGTAAAGGTAGGATAAAGGATATATTTCAGCTTAATTCAACCATAGACACTTTTTATTGTTCAAAATCTTTTATTAAGCCTTTCACTACAAGTTTAAAGCACATACCCCTTTTTTTTTTCTTTTTTTATGACATTTTCTTTTTCATGCCATTTTTTTCACTTACACACTTTTTATGTGTTACATTTTCATTTCATTTCTTTTCATTTTTTTACCAATACAACACAATTCAAACATGGCTCACTATATTTTCTGAAACAATTTCATGCTCATGCCTATGTAAAGAAGGTTGATCATGGTTTTTCTTATTAGGCTAGGCTAAAAATATATGTGGCAATCAAAAAGAAATGATATATCAATTAGGCTCCAATAGGGTGACTAAGGATAAATAAATAAAGGTAGGCTTAGAAAGGCTCAAACGATTTACAGATGACCTAAATCATCTCTTTAACTTAGTGTTGTCTAGGATTTCACCTCACGAGAGAATCAAACAAATTCTAGACTTCTAGATATAATTACAATTTACATTAACATAAACATTGTTCAAATAAGCAAAACAAATCAATGTAAGAGATTAAATGCTTAGCATTTTTGAAAATCACATCCTAACAATGAGAAAAACAAAAGATCTAATCATAAAATTAAATTATGCTTATATTTTCCTTAGAATCAAGATAAATCAATAACTTAGTTTTCATCATTAGATAAGGATCACATCATATTAAACACATACATCTCAATCATACTAGACTCTTAAAAAAAACTTATGCAAAAAAAATGTAAAAAACAAAGATAAAAAGAAAAAAATTATGAAAGAATCAACTAACCTAGACTAATTCAACACAAACAAATTAATAACCTCACCCGTAAACTTAAAACAAACATTGTCATTGATGTTTATAAATAAAAGAGAAAGAATAAGAAACTCCCATTTTCAATGAAGAAAACTTAAAAGAAACATTAGTTATTCTCTTCGAATTATCATGCTTTTCAAAGTTAGCAGAAGGCTATAAAAGTAAATCAAATAAAACAAACTTATTAGAAAAAATAATAATCCTAATTTTTTTCAAAAAATTAAGGTAAAAAAATAAAATAGAAAATTAAAAATTAAAACCTAAAAACTCATCACATCAGTGCCAACGACTACGTAAAATAGGGGTTTAAAAATGCAAAAGATGAATAAAGGGGGAAAAAGGGAGATTGCTGGCGCTGAACACCAAATTTTGACGCTACATATCGAGCCGCGGTGCCAAGAGTTTGACACTATAGTTCCAAGGCTCGAATACATGTGGCACTGTAGCACCATTTTTGGAGTTGTAGCATTGCGATTTTTTTTTACAAATCCTACAAAGAAAAAATTAACAATGTTAAAAATAAAAATTTTAAAACAAAATGCTAATGTTTAGAGAAAAGGAAAAAATTTAAGAAACTTGTGTTGCCTCCTAATAAGCACTTAATTTATAATCACTGGCTTAACTATCTCCATTATTATTTTAGGTTGGGTAAACTATTGTAAGACCTTTGATGACCAAATTTGCCTCCCTAAAGATGTTTGAAATATTGCTGTTTCACCTTGAACTTCCTAGGCCATTTTATGTTAGTAATTGACCATCCTAACGCTCTTTTGTATTTTTTTAAATGCATCGGCAAGGGCTTATGCTCTAATGATGGCGATTTTTTGAATAAGAGGCTTTAAGAATAATGTTGCATTAGTTGAAAATCCTAATGATTCAAATAAAAGAGTGAAACTAATGGAATATGGTTGCACCTCCAACAACTTTGAACACCCAATAAAATCAAATATGCCTCGAATAGATCGGTGGAATAACTCTTTATGAACATTTCATTAGATGCACTTTCCATTGAATTGACTACACAATACTCATCATATTCTTTTGGGAAGGATGATGGTGGGTTAGACTCTATTTTCTCTTATTGAAACTTTTTATCATGTTTATTGACCAAAATTTCATCTTCAAGCTTGATTATTAATTCTGGTTGCCTGTCATCCCCTTCACTCTTTACCTATCATAAAAGTTTTCTCAGTATCACATGGTAAAGTTTCTTGAAGGCAATTACAGATGGCATTAGCAAGTTGGCCCACTTGTGTCTTAAGTTTTCTTAATAATGTTGTTAAAGTCTGAATGATAGCATCTCAGCTTTTAGTTTTTTCAATATATTTCATAAGGATCTCTTCTAATGATGGCCTCTCTTTTAGGATAGGAACTTGAGCTTATGGTGGAAAACCCTGATGAAAGATTGGATCGACTAAATATGAAGGCTCTTGAGTATTGAACCAAGCAAAATTTGGATGATCACCTCAATCGAATGACAATTGTCAGAATAAAAATAATCATGCTGCATACAGTAGTTTCCAACATATTAAATAGGTTTAACATAAATTGGGCAACGATCACTAGTATATGCTCCCCCACATAATTTGTAAGTTATAAACAATCTTTGGATAGCACATGCATTTAAATTGTCTAGTTTCCCAAAAATTATAGCCGATTATGTAGATATGGCATTTAGTGCCTTCCTTTGTTTAATTTCCTCATATGACCATTGGTAATTATAGAATGCCATATTCTCGAATTACCTAAAATAAAAATAAAATAAATAGACAAATAAATAAAAGTTTGAATTAAGACTAAAATTGCCTGGTATTAATATTAACAAAAATAGTAAAGCAATTCCCCAACAATAGCACCAAAAACTTATTGTCCGAATTAACCATGCAAGTGCATGTATCACAACAAGTAATATGGTGGTAAAGTAGAGTGTCGATCCCATGAGGAATTGATACTAAATTAGTTATTTACTAAAATTAAAACAACTTAATCTCATTCAAATAAACAATTAAAAACTATAAACTACAATTAATAATAATAATAATAATAATAAAGCAAATAATAAATAATAGAAGCCTAGGATTACATAATTTCCCTTAATAATTCAATTAAATAAAATCCTACTCTCTTAACTTGACTAATGATAATGAGTTGTTAACCTAGAGTTCTAATTTATTTATAAGTATCTTCCAATAGTTTTATAAAAATATCTATCTTAATCAATTTGCTATATTCCTATGCAAATTAAATTAAAAGAAACTCATTAAGCTTAGACTTTAATTTGGTTACATATGGCATACTCGTATATTCTTATCTAAGATGCAGATCAACTCATCCTAATAAATGAATATGAAACTTGTCATTCAATCTAGGTCTAAACACAAAATTCCTTTTCCCAAGTTCATTAAGGTTACCAAATAAATCTCATTAGTGATCAAGCAATTAAAAGCATTGAGAATAAGACTTACTGAACAATTCAAATATCATCAAATCAATAAAAATAGAATAATAGAAATTACATGTTGAGTTCCATTACACTCCTAAAAAAATAAATCTAGTTCATAATAAATATAAAACCAAGGAATTTCACTATCATAAATAATACAAGAAAGATAAAAAGAGTAAAGAGAAAGAGAAAACTAAGATTGGCTGGATCTTTGATCTTCAAGCTTCTCCAAAATATCTCTAGCTTCTTGAATATTATGATGGCTTCTCTCCTTTTTAGAATACCAGAGAAAAATAAAATTAGAGAATATCTGGGATTGTCCTAAGTCCATTTTGCTACTTGATTAAGTTGTTGCACTTTTGAAAAATCCTTTGGGTTTTGACCTACAAAAATATAGAGATTATTTAAATAACTAAGCAATTAAAATATAAGGAAAGTAAATAATACTAAATTAAAATCTACTAAAAAAATAAAATTTGAATAAAATAATACTACAATAAATCAAATTTAAATAAAAATCTCTAAGACTTAGCTAATTAATATGAATAATGAGTAAATAACTCTATTTTATAGAGTTATCAGGTAAGTAAAGCAAAGCTTCAAAGTTAGAAGGGGTAAATTCTATTCTAAAGTTACAAGAAGAACAATTCGGTTATCACAAGGCAAATTTTGAAGATGATGAAAGTTTAAGTTTTAAGTTCCTTTAAAATGAAAAATCAAAAAGATAAAAAAAATAAAGAGAAAGAAAGGAAATTAAAAATGCTAGAAAAAGATGAAGAAATAAAGATATTAAAAGGAAATCTTAAGGTCATGCATATTGATACAGGAATAAAAATTTAGTTAAAATAAAACATATACAGCAGAATTAAATAGAGAAACACTTAAATTTCCTTAAGATTTTAGGAAGAGATGTATATGTGATCGAATAGCACTTTTAAAACATAGATTTGTTAGAAATCATACCTGCTTAGAGACTCATAATTTTAAGTGTGTCGATCGTTTCCCAATCGCACCATAGGTTAATTATTATTATCTCTTTTTAAGGCCACAAGCAACACACATGTCCTACCTCTAATAGTTATCCACACAGATGCCTATTAGAGCCTTCATGAGGTATGATGGTTCTCTAGTGCCAGCCAAAAGGTTTTTCAAATCTTAACCCGAACGTATCTTGCTAATAGGTATAGATTCGATGTGATCCAGTAATGATTCCCTTATCTATTGTGCTCAAGAGAAGGAGAAATTGCTCTGTAAAGAAACAGTTATTTTTTATAAATACTAATAAACAGATCCAGGAATCACAATTCTTGGTGCTAGTTGATTCCATTAAGATAGAAAATTGATTTTCTACCTTCATAGTGACCAAAAACACTTAAAGATCACCTAGAATACCAATTGACACAAAGGAGGCTTAAGAAAGTAAAGATTTTAAGATTTAACCAATTTTCACAACTTTTATGAAGAACTAATCTTTCAATGCTAGAAAACTATTTTTTAATTTTTGTTGTTTCAAATAATTCAAGAACACTTAGAAAAACTATGAAAAAGCAAAGAGGGCTTAGGAAAGCATAGATGTTATGCTAAACCCTTTAAGAAAGTTTAGAGTTAGTGCCTAGGGTTTTCCTAATGCTTTTTATCAGTTAAAAAAGATTTAGTAACGTATTTAAATACACCTTGGGCTAGGTTAGGCTTGACTATTGGATCAACTAAGCCTAATACTAATGTACCTAAATGGTGGCCCCAATTTAAAGTGTTTATTGGAGCCCAATTAAAATTATTTTAATTAGCGTATCCAAGATTGGGCCTTAATAGTAACTTATTAATATTTTTGCCTAGCAACACACCAAAGATAGCTATTCCATGTGCCTAGCCCATTAGTAAGCCTAATTTGCAGTACTTTATAATTAAACTCTCTTAACTTAATGATTAGGACTTTTAGCCTGACCCCTAAATTTACATTTTAGATAATTTAATTCGTAATTAAATTTTCTAAGCTGTCGCAACATACCTCAGGGTGGATCCTCGCGGATCTATGGGTGCTATGACTTAAAATATTTTCCTGACTTGGAAAATGTCTTCTTGACCGAGACTTTTCTCTTATGATGTGATGAGAACGAAAATGTACAGATTCTTGACTTATGATACAGTGAGGGGGACCATAAGATGAATCACTCATCTTATTGGTCTTGGATGACCACCATGAAATGGCCAACACTTGGAGTCGCCACCGATCATTTCAAGCTAGGCATGATCGGATGCTTATTGAAACCTATGTTTTAAGTTACGAAACTCAAGACATCGATCCCATGGTCTACGTAATGCAAAGATTCACCATTTAGGTTCGGGAGTTGGTTACGCGTGATGAGGTATGAACCCCTTCACGACGCCTGAAATCGGTACCTTACTAGCTATGTCTTATCTCAGTTTCGATCCTTTTGATCTTAACTTGTCACTATTGTTATATAACCCTCTTTGAATGCATGAATCTTATATAAATGATCCAAGTTTTGATGAAAAAAGATTTAATCTCATATATGCCCCGTAGAGATAGGGAATATAGAGATTTTTAATAAAAATGAACTCTAGATATTACTTTGAAAATAGAATGTTCCACTTTGGGCACTGGAGAGATACCCATGCGAAACATTACCTTTAATTTCATTTGGAAACATTTTGAAAACGTGAATGCAAATAATCATCACAAAGAAATCATGTTAGTAAGATAATAAATGAAATAACATAACATGGATCATTCAATGCAATGATAAAGAAAATGGGTGGACTATGGGAATTTATCTCACTATTGGCATCAATTATCTAGGAATAACCGAATCGACCATTTTCGAGATGCATCTGGATTTCTTGATTAAACGAGATTTGTTTGACATATTCATGGAAATCTGGGAAGGAGAAGAATTTAATTGCAATTGAAAGACAGGGTTGGAGTATCCCTTCAGAAAGATGGGGTTGGAGTATCCCCATGGATGACAAATAATTTTGAGAAAAAAAGATTTTTACTTTGGTAATTTTTAAAAACAGGGTTGGAGTGTCCCCTTAAAAAGGCAGAGTTGGAGTATCCCTGTGGATGACAAATAATTTTGACAAAGGAAGATTTTTACTTTGGCAATTTTTAAAAATGGGGTTGGAGTGTCCCCTTAGAAAGGCGGGGTTGGAATATCCCCGTGGATGACAAAACTTCATGATTTAGAAAATGGGTGAGCATTCAACAATTTTTGGAAAAAAGATTTATTGTGAATAAGGGTGGTAAAGATGTAAAATATGTTTTTGCCTTGATATAATCTTATAGGATGTTAAAGTATGTTCTCGAGTCTGATCAGGATGACACAGAGACATTCGAATATCTTAAGATGTAATTCGGGAAAACAACTTATTTTGACCATGACCGAAAATAGAGGATAACATCTCGCTACCCTACTTCCTGAATTTATTCTAAATTAGTTTGAAGGATTTAGAGGGTGGACAAGATATGGCTAGAAAGCTAAATCGATGAGGGTTGATCTAAAAATATCCCCAATGTCCTATGAAGTCATTTTTTGAGGGAATAAATTTTCAAATTCGGATTGATTGTACTGCTGGCAGAGCATATGAGGGACAAAGAGTGTCAAAATTTAAAAAATCATTTTGGACATATTTGGTATCGGAAAATTGAAAATGATACTTTTTTGAAAAGGGAATTTCATGAATTTTTTAAGAAAAATGTTTGACAAATTTGGAAAAATCATTTAGTGGGTTTGAAATGCCCAACTAGAATACATGCCTGGATTCTAGAGGTTCTGGACAGTTTTGATTTGAAAAATCATAACTTTCTCATCCAGATTGATCCAGAGATGAACAAGACCTCATTTGAAAGGAATGTTAACACACTTTCTGAGAAAAATATCATAAAATTCATTGAAAATCGTTTGGGATTTTAAAATGATTTTTCAATTTGTAAC
>JBBYHL010437764.1:0-18258 GCA_038381835.1 Adansonia madagascariensis
TCAAAACTTGTTTGTGAAATCATTTTTGTTGACTCAAACACATCTCAATAATTACAAACTTAGTATTTTTAAAGATGTTTTTCAATTTAAACCCAAATACGAAGTTAAGTATTAATTTAACTTAAATTTGTTTGTTATATCAAAACCGAAATCAAGGTTAACATACTCATATGTGGTCTTGGGTACTTAGAAAACTAACCAAACTAAGCTAGAAATGGGTTTAGGTTATGACTGTAATTTGGGGCACAAACCTAAAGAGGTGACTTGGACACTACACCTAGGCATCCGAATGCCTCAAGAACCAGTTACATGTTACGGGCTCTATGCAGACACCTAATTTTGTTCGACCCCATTCTCTATTAATCCTAAAACATTTAAGACCAAGGATTAGGCAATCGTCCCGGTGATGGTAGACTTTTTTTCATGTGGACTGAACATTTTCAAGATATTTTTAGTCCTGCTTAAATGGTCGCAAGTGCACATAATAGAAAAAGTGTCATTTTGAAGACTAATCTCGGATAAAAAATGAATATTAAGGTAAAAAAATTAGCTTTTAAATTTATTCTTTTGAAATTTGGAAATGTATTTTTGTAGATGATATCATGGTCAAATTTTTTATTTTTAAGAATTTTTCATAAATTTAGTAAGTTGACCGTCATATATTTTTACTAATACCCGTGTAATATTTATGCTGATATGCACTCTAAAAAATCAAAAATATTTAAGAAAAATCTATATTGGTATTTTATACCATGAGGTGTCAAATTGACAAATTTATCAATTAATTTTAAATTTTTCAATGTACTGCAGTTTTTGCTCGTGAATTTTTTTAGTAAAACTTGTTCCAAAATTCAATTTTTATTTTTACTATTTTTACCAACTAATGTTTTGAGCAAGGTATTAAATTCAGCTCATTTTTCTAAAGTTGGATTTATTTTTTAAAATTTCTCTTTTCTAAGATAAAGTTTTTTACTCTGTAAACTTTTTTTGTAGGATTTTTCTAACTTTATAATTTCTAAAATTCTTCAAATACCTTCATTAAATTCCTATTAAATCAGTTTTTGAAAATTTAGTTTATTTTATAAGTTGTGCACTTTTTTCAAAGAACAATTTTCCTCTATAAAGGTTTTTCTCTTAAAATTTTACAAGTTTGAGATTTTTAATTATCTTTTTCTTGTACATAAAATTTCTTAAAAATTTCTTGTATAATTTAATACTTGAAATTTTTATATAAAATTTTATTATTTTATTTTGATTACTTTAGGCCAAAATTTTTTAAATAAGTTTAAAATTGGTACATTTTGTTGATGGGCCCAATAAGCCCATTTATTTCTTAATAAGCCCAATAAGATTTTCGAGCCCATTGTTAATTCTCATCAAGCCTATTTTATTCTCTACAAGCCTAATAAACCCATTTCTTGATTATTCCAACAAGGCCCAATTAGGCCCATTTTAATTTTACAACAAAGCCCATAATATTTTCTTTCTTCAAAATTTTTAGTAATTCTTTCGAATCCAAAATTTTCATTTGAATATTTAATTAGGCTTTTTATGTGTTTAAATATGTAGATAAATCTGTTAATCTATAACTTTTAATTTCTTGCAATTAAAGTTGTTAATTTATAACTTTTAATTTCTTGCAATTTAGTCCTTCCAATTTATTTTTTCATAAAATTTGTAATTATGACTCTATTTTTCATTTTTTTCCATTCTAAAAATTTTGTTTTATATTTATTTTGATTGTTGAATTTAGTGCTTTAGTTACTTGAACTAGTTTAGTTGAAATTTAATTTTTCCTTGACCAATTTAGTTATATTTTAACTGTATACATTAAATTAATATTATCCTAAGTTATCATTAAACCTAATTAGCCCACATTAGGCGTTTTGACTAAGATAAGATTATTATTATTATTATTATTATTATTATTATTATTATTATTATTATTGTATGGAGACAAATCAATTAATGAAAGCCTAGAAAAATCTATCAAATAAATTAACAAAATAAATAAATAAATAAAATAAAAAAGACTAATATGGAATAGCCTAGAAGCCATTCGGCCAAGGGGTTTTCTTACACTACTTGGCCGAATTCCATCCCTTATTTTTTTCATTTTGGAAGCTTTTCGAATTCCATAAAAAAAATAACAAATATTTTTTAAATTTCTTAAGTTTTCTAAGCTTTTCAAGGTAAAAACACTAAGAAAATACGAAGTTTTTGCTATTTTCATTCGTTTTTCTTCCTTTTAGTGAGCCAAAATCATGCTTGAGCTCATAGATTTTAATCTATGTTGAAAGGCTCAACATGTTGCCTATCAACAAAGTTTCTTGATTTTGTTATTTTATTTAACTTTTATTTGTAATATGTTTCATCAAGCTAATTTGCTTTTGTTGATAGAAATGTTCTTATTTTTATGTATATATCTTTGCGCTATTTTTCTTAATATTTTTATGTTGATTTATTCATTATTTATCATGTTTTTATGCATATTTATGCTAGGTAAAATATATGACATGTATGTATGTTCATATTCATAAAATTTTGTGATGAAAAAATTGTTTCTAGTGGAAATACATGCTGGCCAAAAATCATTATGACTATTAAACAATTTTCATGCTTGATTTTGTGATATTTTGTATTATTCTGTTATATTTTAAGCTTGTCAAGGCTGGATAATAATTTTTCCAAAATTTTGAAGGCCTTAGAAGGGTATTTTCGTGCTTAGCCAAAAATAGTGTGGATGATTTTGGATGTTCTAATTCTTTTTAGGCTATTTTATAATTATAGAAAATTTAAAGACTAAACTACAAAAATTTTTCTATGGCCATCTAAGCTAGGTCTGATTCATGTTGATCTTTAAAGGTGTTTTTCATGTATCTTTGACATGCCTAGAGATATTTCATGCAGTTTTAACCTTTTGGGGCCTTCTTATGATTTTAAAAGTTTTTGGACCTACATGCAAAGAAATAATTTTTTTTTGTTTCAGGGCCAATGATACTTGGCCGAATCTTTCTAGTGATTTTTTATGAATTTTTTATGTTAATTTTCATGTATTTGATTTTTCTTTTGTGATTTTATGACATATAAGGGCTACATTGCAAAAATGAAAAAATTATTTCACGACCTACCATGCTTGGCTGAATGCTTCATGGACCTTTAGGAGTGTTTTTCATCCATTCTAAACATGCTTAGATGCATTTAATACATTTTTAACCTTTTAGAAGTCATTTTGTAATAGTTAAAATTTTACGATTCCATTTGCAAAATTTGAAAAAACACTATTCCAAGCCTAAGGGTGTTTGGTTGAAACGTTTCACGTGATTTTTTATGTGTTTGCAATGTTGGTTTTGTTGTGTTTAATGTTGTTTTTTGATGTTTATTTTGTATAGGGACCAAGTTGTAAAGTTGTAAAAATTTGGTGTCTATTAGAAAATCTTGTATTTTGAGGTCAAAAAGTTTTTTTTCTATGTCAAATTACCCATCTGGGGTATTTTGGTCATTTTAGGAATATATCTAGTATTTTTAGCTATTAGGGGTTCAAGTGTAACTTTTAAAAACTTAGGGACCTGTTAGCAATTTTTGCATTTTTGGTCAATTTTGATGTCTAAGCTACCCATCAAGGGTAAAATGGTCATTTCCTATCATTATAGAGTCCTTGAGGGGTATTTTAGTAATTTTATCTAGAACAAAGCCCTATGTAATCCCCAGGATACTTATATGTTAAAGTTGCACAGTAGGAATAGGTTTGTACTTTTAAGATGTATCGATTCTTTTAGGGTTACCGAGATACTTATAAATTAAAGGTACACCTTAAGGGTATTTTAGTAACTTACCTTAGAACGAAGTCCTATATGGTCATCGGGACACTTCTGTGTCGATGGTGCATAGTAAGAAAAGGTTCGTACTTTTAAGATAATATCAAGTCTTTTAGAGACACCGAGATACTTCTAGGTTAAAAGTGTACTCTAGGATACTTATGATAAATTATTTTTTTCATAAAATTAAAAATTTCAAAAATTAAGGTAATGTCTCTGATTAAAGTAGTTCGTAGAATGTCTCTTGATATATGAGAAGTGTTTCGAGGATTATTTTGACAATGAGATATCATTTTAAAACATGAAAATCTGGATTTTTTGAATTTCGAAAATATAAAAACTTTTGTATTTCTCTAGTTCTCTAGTGGGTACAAATGATAATTTGATTTCTTAAATCCTTTCGTATTCCATCGGCTCTCTAGTGGGGTGTAAAAGAGAATGATAAAATTTTTTATATTCCTTCGGTCTTCTGGTAGGGTACAAAAGATATTTTGACTTTAAAAAATATCAAAAACCAGATTGTCTCATACGAAATAATAAATTTGTTTTATAAAATTTTATTTTGATATATGGGAATTATAATTAAATAGCATATATTGAAACTGGATAAAAATCAAAATTTCAATTAACACGTGCTTTATAAGGTATTAATTACCGAGTGTCATGAGAAGGATCGATCCTTACTCGTAATTGTAATTGACTCACGAACCCTTTCATATGATCTTTGGTATGAGCGCAGACCTAGAGTTGGTTTTCTAGGGTTTCATAACGCTCAAAATACCGTCTCTGATAGGTGACCAATCTTACCTAGCCAAAATAGATTGATGGCAACTTTTAGATAAATGGTCATTTCGTAATGACTATTTAGGGTTAAATCGAACGAGAGATTCATCTAAATTATTCAGTCCTTAGACACAAAAAAATAATTATATGGCCCCAGAAATAAAAAATAATGATGTACATATATATATATATAGGAACAAGTTGCGACACTTTGTAGACACCTGATTTTGTCCACCCCACATGGACAACATTCAAGCATCTCAAATCATCACCAAGGCCATTTACCTATGCCTATCTCCAACATGTATCATCCCAGATCACGATAAGAGTGATATAGAGTCAAAGTCGAGCAAAATATGCAAAACCAACTAAATTTATTGATAACTTACCATAGGGTATCTAGACATTGGCTCCAACAATCAAAACTTTAAACATTTGGGCTTGTATTGATGCTTTATATTGATACAAGGGCCTGGCAGTACTAAAATTAGTTTTGGGCCATAATGTATTGATACATTGTTTAAAGTATCGATAGATTCGGTCAAGGTATCGACACATCATGGTACTAATACCTTGGCGCAAATTTGGAAAATTAGAGCCATCTTGTTCTAAAATTCTCATACACTTTTTCTATGATTTTTCCAATAATTGTGACTCCAAAAATCATATAATTTGAGGCTAGGCCATGGTGGATTTATTTTAAATGGAATTACGTCCATTTATGCATGAATCTTATATTTTTAGGCCTCATTTCATTTACTTACAAATTGGGTTAAAATTTTAGAAATTAGGGGAAGCCCAAAATGCAAAAGATGATAGGATTATAGGGATACTTCATTGTGACAATCAAAATTAGGCAAGGGCAATATTGACCCATAAAAATGGCATTGTTGTTATTTTTAAGAGGTGAAGTTCATAGTGGCCAATAGGTAGAAGCGGTAAAATAAATCCGAACCTGAAAATCTGCTCAAAAAAACCCGAGCCTAAACCTAAATTAAACTCAATTTGATCAAAAAGTCAATAACCCAAACCCAAAATGGCCCGAACTCAAAAAGACCCAAACCTGATGGAACTCGACCTAAACCCTAGACTGACCTGAACTCAAACCTGAATTTAATACTAAAAATAAAAATGATGAAATTGTAATTAAATAATTTTTTTATAAAGCAAAAACTTTAACCACTTTTATTTAAATATTCTTTTAATAATTTAATTAAATATTAAAAACTTAATTTATATTTTATATATGATGAATTAATAATTTATTAAATAGTAAATCATACCATTAGCTTTAAAAACACTGTCAATAGGGTATATCATCTATTTATTATATATATTTTTAATTTAATTAGTTAAACTTATTGAATATTGAGAGTCTATATATTTTAATAGCAAAATTGTAAGTACTTTTTTTATATTATTTTTATTGTATTATTGTTATTTCAAGTAATAATAATTAAAGTCTGATAATAGTATAACAAAGTAATAATATAAATTAAAAAATATGAAAATCATAATAGATAATACCATATCAAACAAGAAAAAAATAATCATATGTTAGACTAAGACTAGCAACTAGACTTATCCACAAGCCAGGCAGCCCACCCCGTCTGACAGCTCCGACGAGATCGAGCCCAGGCTTAGGTTTAAGATTTTTAAATTTCAAGTCGACCTCACTCGAAATAGTATTTTTTAAATAAAATAATTTTTATTTAAATTTAATTATAAATATAAATGTTAATATAAAAATAATTTTTAATATTATGAATAGTGATTCAGGCTTAGATAGGTGGGTTGGGTCGGGCCAAATTTAAGCTTAGGCTTAAAATTTAAAACTTTTCAAGATCATGACCCGACCTTGCCTCTACTAGCAACTTAGTAGAAGAGAATATAAGGAAAAAATAATAAAAGTAGAAAAACTTAAAAATTAGTATATATTATCAAACAACACTTGTACGCAACCACTGATAAAAAAAAGTTAAAATACATGCAGAAAGTACTTTCAAAAACTACATCCAATGGTACTTTAATGGTAAAGAGAAAAAGTGTAATATAAGAACACGACATGGCTAAAGAAAATTGTGAATCTTGATTAATTCATAAAGAATTTAATTCATTTGTTGTTTGTAAGTATCTTCTCGATGTTCAAAAAATCAAACTTACAAATTAATATCAAAACAAATATTATTATAGATGATAATTTTGTTAACTTTTTATGATTGCAAAACTAATTTTAAAAGTATAATGTAAAGAATAAAATATATTGCTAAATAATATAGACAAAGGACAATTTTGTGCTCACGATGTTTTGTTTTTTAATATTTTGTAAAAAAAATATTATAAAGAATATAATAATACTATAATAATTTATTGTTAATTATTTTATTTGTATTTTATTGTGAGAGAAATATTTTGTACATAATTCTTTTAAAAATTTTAGTTTTCTATATCTTAATATATTATAATATAAATATAAGCATATAACATGACTCGAATATGTAAACATGTCTAAATTTACATAAAATAACATTTTAAAATTTATATAAATATATAATACCTTTAATACGACTATGAAATTGAAAGTAAAACAAATACGAATACGATGAGTTATGACATGTGACACAAAATTAAAAATTTCAAACACAATATACAATACAAACACAATTGAAAAATAATTAAAACATGACACAAATACACAAAATGAGTCAATTTTTTTAAATATCTATATGATTGATTGGCAATATATAATATTGTAATAATAAATTAATTAAAAATTAATTTTATTTATATAAATATATATTTTAATAAATAATGATCTTAAAGTATCATATTATAACAAAATTTTATTTAAAAATAATAATTTAATAATATACTTTTTAAAACATTAAACTACATAAAAGTGATTGCAATTAGCATAAAATTAAAATGATGTAAAACATATCTGAACCCAAATCAAATTCGACAAGACCCAACCCCTAATAAGCCCAAACCCAAACAAGCCTGAATCCAAAAAAGCCCAAACCTGAAAAAACCCTAAAAAACCTGATCCGAACCCGCTCTAACCATTCTAATTCTACTTCTACCTATATAGAGCTCCCTTGCTCCCAAATTTATAGGTCCTCAGGCAATAAGAATTAGACAACCATTTGGCTAGGACAATGGACCACATTTTAATGAAAAGAAGAAGAAGCAAATATGCCCCTTAATAAAGGCCAACATGGCCAGCCAAAGGAGGCTATATAGCCTTTCCTTCTTCATTTTTCTTTTACATGCTCATTCAGACAAAAACTCTAAGAAAATTCTAGCACAAAGGAACAAGGAAAAAAGAAGGAAAAAAAGGCAAAGAAAAGGTTAATAAAAAAGGAAATTTAGAAGAAAATTTGAAAGCCAAATGTGTAATCTCTATACTTCTTGTCATTTTTTTCTTTGATGCATTTTTTAGCATGAAAATTTCACAGTAATGATCCTTATATGTTTGGACATGACAATTTTGCTAGGTCTCATACATTTTTCTCTTGATTCTCATGTGCTTGATCTTGTTGGTGGCATGTTTGGATGTTTTTGAATGACTAAAATCCTTCTTTTACTCTACAGATTTTTAGCTAGCTAATATTTTCCATGCCATTGTGTTTTGCTTCTTTATTTTCATGATTTTAAGATGTTACATGTTGTATTCGTGCTCATCTTCCATGCCATAACTTGTGATTATTTGTGTCATTTAGCATGTTTATTTTAGGAAATGTTTGATGACATGCTTCAACATGCATGCTATGTTTTGTCTTTACAATTTGATGCTATGTAAATATGATCAAGTTCATGATTTGTTTGATGAAATGCATGCTCACTCTGAGTACCGATATTTGATTTTTTTTTTCTAACCCCCAAGATAAGCCATAGCTAGTCTAAACAATGGACTAACCATGGCTTATATTTTCCACCATTTGATGCTATCAAACTTAGGGTAAATCAAACCTTTAAGTGCTTGGATTCATGTCTGGAAAGGACATAAAAATTTGGCATTTAAATGAACTCAAATTGATTGTTAGGTCATTTAAACTTGAGCCTTCTTTTAAAGTCTTGTTTGATTGATGTGCTTGATATTGTTGGAAAATTACCTACTTTTTAAAGGCTATTACAACCTCTGGAAATTGCATTTCTCATACCTAATGTGTGCCCAAGATCGACCTCCCAATGATGGAAAAGAGCCAAGGGACTCCATGGCCATTTCTGTTCTTTACTTGCTTTGTTTACAGTTAGTGAGTCATTTTAGTCCCCCAATTCCAGGTGACTAAGGATTGACTCAACAACGTACTTATTGAACCCCCTATGTTCAGGCATTTGGATGTCTGAGTCATAATTTGCACCTAGGAACCAAAAACTGGTGTACCTATTTTTGGCTACTTGCAATAGTAGTACATTGGATTTAAAATTGTTTTCATGCACCAAATGATTTTCTAAATATTTTTAAAGTTTTTTACATTAAATAAAATTGAATTATCTTTCCAACAAGCTATCACGTACCATTTTTCAAGTCTATATGAGAGAGTTATGATTTTTCAATCATGGGCTATTATGGAACCCCTAGATTCAGCGACAACACCAAGGATGTATTATTTTTGACCCATCAAAGGATTTGTCTTGAATTTTAAAATATTTTTAATTGAAAACATATTGATCAT
This sequence comes from Adansonia madagascariensis, assembly GCA_038381835.1. Taxonomy (NCBI): domain Eukaryota; kingdom Viridiplantae; phylum Streptophyta; class Magnoliopsida; order Malvales; family Malvaceae; genus Adansonia; species Adansonia madagascariensis. Next base: position 9,281 of record JBBYHL010437764.1, read on the forward strand.
CTGTCAAATCGTGTATTGTTTGCAACTTTTTGAGTTCGAGCAAATCCGTGGCAATTTTTCCAAGATCGCTCTGTCTATTACCTTATTTCTGCTGCCAAAACTGCATTCAGAAAATATTTTCACCATGGAAATGATTTTTCAAAAATTTCTCACTATTTTTAAGTGAAACCTTATTATGTTACCTTCCTAAAGACATATATTTGCCTTGTTTGGGGTCTATTTGAGTCAAAAATAAATGCGAGAAGCCTAACAATGTGAGCTATTCCCTATTTTCCACCGCATAACACAAATTATGAACTTCGCTTTTCCACTCTTCCTAGATGCTTGAATGCCTTAGAATGAGTTCAATTTGTTTCATGGGAGACTGATAAGTCATGCATATGCCATCCAAGACTTACTTCAAAGCTCTAGGAATTTTGAAAAAATTAATTCAAGTTTTTTAGAAATTCCTCCTTGTCATAACTTACCCAGATGTGAACCCCGATAAATCAAAGTAGGAAAAACACCTCATGTTCATCGTAGGGCACCAACCATCCAAATGAATTACTTATCCAAGCTTCCTGTAAAGGTATTATGAGATGGCTAGGAAATAAGAGTTGTCACTAATCTTTTTGAGTTAGGTGTGATCAGACATTTGTTAAATCTATTCTCTTAAGAGTTATGAAACTTAAAAGAATTAATTTTATAATTTGCACTATCCAAAGATCTATCAAAAAAATCAGACTTGGAAGTTGGTTATGACACGAGGAATTGATCCTTTTTGTGATGCTAGAAATCAATACCAAGAAGTCATATTTATCCAATTATGTTTTCCTCAATTTTAGATATTTAAATATTAAACCATAATCCCTAATTATTATTTCAAACACACATAAATATCAAGAAAAAGAAAACATGTATCACGTAACTCATATCTATACATGAAAGCAACCGAATGCTAATTACGGACTAACTCAAATTCATAATATGATTTAGAGCAAAAAGCTTTGTGAAAAAAATCAGAAAAATATAGTGACTCCAAAAATAATTTGAAAATAGGTAAAAATTCAAACTTACTACAAAATTGGATATTTTTCAAAAGATATTATGAAATAAGATAAAGTGACTAAATTGGATAAAATGAAACATTGAAAATAAAGTTAGAATAACTTTTTTAGAACCTTTAGGAACTGAAAACTTAACATTCCTAAGCCTATGGACTCCTAAAATCACCCAAAAAATCAATTTCGAGGCACTCGAATACTTTGAAATCACTCAAACAAAAACCCAAAGAAACCTAAAAATGGGGACAACTTTGATGTTAAGGGCTTCCCAAATTTATTCTGGACTATTTCAGACATGACATATTGCAAACTATAATTCCTATGAAAGCTAACTCAATAGACTTCCTATAAAAAATAGTGAAAATCCCAAAAAACCTTTTAAGGACACCAAACTTTTTTTTTATATATTAGATGTTATTACATTGTACGAAATGTCCAAACAACATGTAATGGAAAAACCATTTTCGATTCATCCCACATTGCCTTCAAACGAACTATATATGGTTGGATATCTTATTGAACCCTATTTAATTGAAAAATATGAGGAAAATAAACAAAGATGGTTCACTCTATCAAAATTTGCTCGTTTTAGAACACAACAGTTGAAAATAGAGCATTCGAATAGCTTGTGTTGCGAAAATTTTTTGATTCATCTGACCACGAAATGAGTTTTCAAAAGCTTGTTACAAAATGGGGAAAACACTATAAATACTAAAAAAAATCAGAAAAAACATTTTTATAGACAAAAATATTTCTTTGTTCAACTCTATTCTGCTTAAAAACTACAGTGACTAAAAAAATGACACTTTAGTCTGACACTTATGCCTTTTATCTTGGATTAGCTTCTAGACATTTGAATATTTAGGAACTGAGCATTAGACCTTCCTAATATGATGCACTAATGACTCAAACAAAAACTACAATTAAACACTACATAAAAGAAAATTCAAATCGAAAGCATGACTGTGAGACATGCGGATGTCTCACTTTCCTTGTCTTCTTTCTTTCTTTAACCCATCTAAACAACTATGTGCTGCACCAATACCTCATATTTTGTTGTTGTAACAACAATTAAATCACTCTTGAGATCCATACTAATCACACCAATGCTAAACCTAAAGGCTCCCTACAAAGCTCAATATGTTCAAGCTTTAACATCTAGCTAAACATTCTTTGAAAACTTTTTTTTCTTTTATTTTTTTTTTTACTTCAAATCAGCTTTAGTTCAAGTTTTTTTTAATTGAATATCTCCAAGAATTCCTTTGAAGGAACTTATTTAAAACCAAGCCCTAAAACAAATTAATGCTGCATTAAAATTGATTCCATATTTAGTAACTCCAACAAATTAATATGCATTAAAATGGGTTTATTTACATTCTATAGATGTGCCAGTTTTAGGGATTTTATTATCATATGTATATTAAAGAGTAAATACAGGAAAAATCAATAATTTGGTAATATTTTTTCATTATGAAATCGTTCAATAAATTATAACAAGATAATGCCATCAAGACTTGTATATTATTAGCGTATATAATTAAGAAATTCCTTAGATTAAATTCTCAACATATTTCTTCTTAAGACTCCATTTTTTATTAATATATAGCTCGAAATAAAGATACTTTGATTTTAAACATCGCTTGCTTTTTGCTTATTTGAAAAAAAAAATTGTAATATAGATTTTAAACTGCTGAAGTGTAAATTCTCTAGTGTGGTGTTAATTGTTAAAGTGATATTATTTCAAATTAGTTAAATTTTAAATTGTTATGGTCTTATATTCAAGTGAAGCTTCTCTACTTATTATCAATTTATTTTAGATGGGATGCTTAAAATGGTATCAGAGTTAAGATTTTGTTTTAATATTATTTTTGCTTGTTGCCCTTTTCAAGTTTGTTACATGTTAGGCTTTTTTGTCTCTGCGTACGCATGATAGAAGCTTATTTGAGTAATGTTATCTTACATTAGTTAAAGGCTAAATTGCTTATAGTCTTATATTCAATTTGGGTCTCTCCACTTATTATCAATTAATTTTAAATTAGATATCTAACATTAATCATAGATTAGTTCTGTTAAATTGTTTTCTGTGAAAAATTTAGAGGATCATGCAGCTTGAAATATGGAGGGAAATTACATTTTGACCCTTTATGGTTATTTTTTTTTTTTTTCAGTTTTTAATTTTTGTTGGGAAATCCCACGGGGAAACCTGGATGAGAATGCTATGAATTCACGATTTCTATTTTCTAGCGTTTGATAAGACTTTCAAATTACAATCAGCTTGGTATTATGCATATCGATTGATCCTGAACCAAGCTATGCACCTATTAGCGAAGTCGAGTTAGATTTTGACTCAGTGAAATGCCAGAGGAGCTACTAAATTTCTTAACAGTTTGATTATCAAAGGTTTTTGGATCTTTTTGACCTCCCTTTTTCTTATTCTTTGTCTTTGAACCAGCCCAGAGATAGGAAATTTCCCATAGTCATCTGGTTCATTCATTACTCACTGAAAATACATAAGGATGATTTCGATCCCATATATATATATATATATATATATATATACACATAATTAAATGCCCAGTATAGTCAGTTTAGTTTAACTGATTTACCCTTTGGAGTGGTATTATTATGGCCTCCTAAAATTTCAAACACGGGATGGAACGGGCAAAATCAATATTGTCGGTATCGTACCAGTATCGGTTAATACGTATCGATTTTAATACATAACGGTATCGGTGATAATTGATTTCATTTTGATCTTGGTTTTGATCTGTACCGGTCGTACCGGCCTATTTCGATGGTACAGGCCAAAAATAGCTGTACTGACCGATACATAATATAAGCTTGTAAAAAAAAGTTAAACCAATATTGATCTTAAATTTGATTAATATTATATATAATTACTTATAAATTTAATAAATCTTAAACATATTTACTAATAAATTTAATGATTATTAAAAAATTTTAACTTTACTACTTAACTGATGTTGATTTTTTTATACTTGATGAAGTTTTTTTATAAAATATTATATATAATTGATGAATATTTAATATATAAAATTTATTTAATCTCATTTATTTTATATTTAAAAATATTTTTTATATATATAAATTAAAAATATTTAAACTCCAATAAACTTAAAATAATATATCAAAATATATTAATATCAATATATACTTATATTAAAATAAAAATAATTTATCTATCGATGTAATACTGACTACCTTAAGCAAAATACTTTTGAGTTAGTCCTGTAGGCTGCTACTGGTACTCTTACAATAGTTGAGACTACCCAATCTCACTTTTCACCCTTATCTTTAAGGCACCAATAATAACGTGCACAGAAAGGCCAGTATTAAATCACAGAAGGTCTAATTAATAAAGATAAATGAGAATTACAAATAAAATCATAATTATCACAGCAACCAAAGAACTACATAGCATGCTTGCTGCAATCAGCAACCGTAACACCTCCACCAACACAACCACCAATGATGCGAACTGGCAAGGGAAACTCTAAGACTCGCGGTTCGATTGCAAAAGCCACTATTGTTGGTGAGCAGGTAAGAACCTGACAAACATAATATCTCAAAATTCCCTTAGATCAAAATAGAAAGAAAAGGGTTTCAACTAAAAATAAGCATTAATATGAGATTTTCAAAAGGAAGATAAAAAAAGGTTATATGTAAAAACTGAAAAGCTTTCTTAAATTTGAGTTAATTGGTTTTTGATATTTAAGTATTTATTCTATTTAGAGATATGTTCTTGCACCGGTATAACTATGCATATTTGGATTTGTTGTTCTATGTGTACTAGTGTAGATTCATTACTACTTTGTTTGTTTACCCGTTGCTTGATAAAATTTCAATGAGAGTGCTGGAAATCCTCGCCAAGAATAAAGGTTGGTGTGGTGGGAAGAGATGCATTTTGTTTATAGTTTAAGCATCCTACACTATTTCAAGTGGTGAAGGTACTAGTTTTAGTTATTGATCCATTATGTCCTAGGTTTTGATGTAGAAACTTCAGTTACAATTTTTATCCCAAGATTGGATCGAAAGCATGGGCCCTGAAAAAGAAGGAAAAGTAAGGTATATAATGGTTGTTTAAGCTCAAATTTGGTGTTCAGATTGAAATTTACTGTGCTGTCCTTGCGCTGTTTGCATTCGAGTACACTATTGTTTTGTGGTTTGTGGCATACGTTGAAAGCAAGGGGCCCATTGTCAACTTATTGATTCTTTGGCAGTTAGTGCTGATACGAATTCTTTGAATGTGGAATATGCATAGAGTAGTGGTGAGAGCTCGAGTGGTACTGTATCAAATATTTGGGAGAAAAAGAGGGAACTTAAGTGATGAAGTGGAAATATCTAGTTTGGATAAGCAGAGGAAATTGTAGTAGAAGGAAATGAAGGAAATAGAAGTGGCAGATCTTATATGGTAAGATGTTTGAGGAAAAGACTGAGAAGAAAATATCAGATGCTACGATAGCCTTAAAGGACGATCCAGCTGATTCTTGGACTGATGTTAATAACGTGCTTGAGATGATTCAAGATATTGTGAACGAATAACGTGTAGCTAAGAGGCTGCTAAAAAAGCAACAATGGCACTATCTTTAGCTGAGGCGCAAGGGTTAGGTGGTTTTGAAACCTGAAAGAGGGAAATGATTACCTAGAAAGTTAGGGGGAGAATAACGTGGAAATTGATGCTAGTGAAGATAATCAAGATGAGATTAGAGAATGTGGGGAGAATTTGGCAAATTGTAAAGCAGAATTAAGGTACCTGCAGAGTTAAAAAAAAGAAGTCGTGGAAACAAGTGGATAAATCGGATGAGGAGGTTGCAGAGAAAGCAGAGCTTGATGCCTTGAAATCTGAGACTAGAAGTGGAAAACATAATGCAGAGAAAATAGGCCGTTGCTTATCCATTAGAGGCTACACGACCTGTAAATGATGCAGAGGTAGCACTACAAAAGCCGAAACTCTCTTTCTAATTTAGAATACTAACACTGTGGAATTGGCCTAGGTAGAAGTTTTGGGTGAAGTGAAGGGAGTTTTGTCCAGGTGAATATCAGTTGTTGAAAAAAAAAAAAAATGGAAGCTCTGATTTATAGGTGTATAATAGTTGCTGACCCTACAGTGAGATCTTATCTGATAGAGCAAGAAAAAGTTATGATATCTTAAGCAATTTGATGATTTTATTGATAATGACAAAGTAATGCTGGGTTTAGAATCCGAAAGAAGCTTAAATGGAAGAACAAGTTTTAAAAAAAAATGTTCAACCAACGAAGAAGGAAACTCAGAAGGATGTGACAAGGAAGAGTTAACCCCTTAATTCCCAAACGACATTCTTGAATAAATCTTCGCGTTTCTTTTCCTTACAGTATTGATGGACGGAGTTCATTGTAGCATCAGTTGCGTAGGGGTCTTTGAGTCCGCACAGAAAAAAAAATTCCTAAGCTAATTATTGGAGTAATCCTAATTATATGACTCTTTTTGTAAACTCTATGTCTTTTGTTAAACATTTATCAATTTCTTGATTCATGATTGAAATGGCATATTAGGTTAAATGTAGTTTTTGATGGAAGCTGTGGAAACATGTTATGCTTCCTTTGGGAAAATACTATGTTCCCGCAGGCATCTTACAAGCCTTCATTCTCGTTTTGTGGGGGACAGTGGGTTAGTCAAATATAGATATCGGGTAATATTTCCCTCATCTCTCATTTAGACACAGCATTTCTTTTTCCACTAAAATTCGAATTGACTATTTCATATTTCATGTTTAAGAGGTGTGTGATCCTATGCCATTTATTAATTTTTGCATTTAATTCTTTTTTTCTTAATCCCGCTGTATAACAACTATTGTCAGTAGCTCATTTCAATATTTGAATTTTCCAGATGAATGAGGAAGTAGCTTCCCTCTTTGATGTGCTATGGTTACTGTTTCCAAGTTTTTATTTACAAATAACTCTTTCTTATGACTTTTCGTATTTCAAAAAGAGTTAATTGGTTTAGAATTATTGGGTTTTTTTTAGGCTATTAATTTGCATTTTTTTTAGGTATGTTAGTATTAGAAATTAAGTTTAAGAATTTCCAACAAATAATGAAACAAATATATATTTTTTTAAATAACATATTTTTCTCCAAAGCCTATGTGTGATCACATTAAAACATTTAAATATCATAATGCTAACAAACTCTTGCAATTAAACAAATAGATCTAAAATCATCAATTTTTTGTTAAAATAAATGGAATTCACTTTTTTTTAAAAAAAAAAAATCTAATATTTTTTAGATTCGTAAACGAAATCAAAATTCTAGGTGGTTCCTGGAACAATAAGAACCTAAAGTAAATGACATTCAAAGAAATTTTGATCGGTGATTGGAATGATTTGTGGATTTCGAAAAATGATAAACAGTAGAACCTGATAATAATCTGAAGTAAATGAGATCTCATCATCAAGGCTGTTGTTCCATTAAAATGTAATTCAATCTTCAGAAGTAATTTCAAAAACAGAGAGCGTTAATCGACTATCGAACATTAATTTATGAAAATCAACAAACCTAAAAAATAACTTGTGAAAATTGCATTCTTGAGATCGTCGAGCAAAAAATTACAAAATAAGCAAAGAAAGCTTTTCAAATGTCAACTATATTTTTCCATGGTAGAATTTGGTGGTTTTTGAAAGCCTATATATAGAAGTGATCCATGTGAAATACATAAAATAAGTTATAATGGCAGTATTACTCAATAAATTTTAATTGGAACTTTTTCCACTAAAATCAATTTTTAAAAGAATTAAAGTAATGTTATAGCTAGGAAGAAAAATACTAAATACATAATAAAACATCGAAATGTAACGTTGACAATAACAATGAATTTTAATTTTAATCACAGTTGATATATATATATATATATATATAGAGAGAGAGAGAGAGAGAGAGTGTGTAAAATTTAAAATATAATTAATTAAATTAAATGTGTAATAAAAATTTATAAAAAAAATTCATATTCCTTACAATTTGTACTTTGAAAAACCCAAGTAAACCTTATTCATTCCAAATAAGAGTGAGAAACAATATTAAAATAATGGAAAATATGATTTATAATATGCTGGGAAAGATGGTAGATGAAACGTCTTTGAGAATAGAAAAGGGAAGATGTAAAGAAGAAATTTGAACAAAGAGAAGAGAATGAAATTGTAAAGTACAATTAAACACTTAGATTAAATTAAAAAAATGAAGAAACGTATAATTTATGGTAACAATAAGAGAGTAATCAGTATTGTTTAAATTTGAATAATTAAATTTAATTGAAAAAAAAATAAGAGAGTAGTCAGTATTGTTTAAATATGAACTCAAACGTCAAAAAATTAGTTCTTACCTAAATTTATTCAAAATGTTTAAATTACTCTTGCTATAAATTAGATCAACCCAATCCAAATGGAAATGGAATTGTTCTTTAAATTTCATATTTGGGTTTACTCCTTTTTAGGTTCGATTGAAAAATCATAGCCAACAACCTTTTGGACGAGAGGCAAATGACTTGCAATGACATTAGAGTTTGAGTTTAAATTTTAGGTCTAAATCCTAAATTATAAAAAAAAAAAAAAAAGTTAATGTGATAAATGGCCCCTAAATTTTCTTAAATTTGTCAATATGATACTTTTGTTGTAAAAATATTGATTTTAGTATTTATACTATCAAACCGTTTATTAATGTGGTACTAAGCTTTACCACGGTTAAATATAATGTAACATTGATCACTCGGGTGATGACACATGAAACATATGATTTTTAAAAATTAATATATGAATTTCTGCAAAAGAAAAAAATATTATTTAAAAAATATAAAAAAATTAAAATTATGTTTTAAAATATATATTTAAAATATAAAAAATTAAAATTTATATCTAAAAACTTAATATATGATTTTTAACAAGATT
>JBBYHL010437775.1:1931-14870 GCA_038381835.1 Adansonia madagascariensis
CCTATATTTGAGAGCCCTTACCATTGTTCTGCAGTCTTCCTCAATCCCATAACAAGGAATGAAAGTAATTACTATTTTTTCTTTTTTTTTTTTGCTGCTCTCTTGTTAATTGACCAGTCTTATTAAATTCTTATGCTAAGCCTACGTGTGATTTATTAACAGTTGATCCATTCATATCACAATTTAAACATCCAGAAATTACTAAAATGATTGACCAAAAATAAAAAGATAGCCAAGTTTCGCCTTAGAAAGATACCCAGATGCATCTCCATTACCATCTACTCATTTAAATATTTTAACATATCAGGCCAATCAACGCATAAAGTCATACAATTCTAGGGTTAGAGTTAAAAAGGAGAGAGAGAGAGAGAGAGGAGAGAGAGAGAGAGAGAGAGAATAATTGATTCCAACAATAAATTCTAGGGTTTTAATCATCCACTTATCAAAGCATTCACATCCAAGTGAACAAGTTAATACCATAAAGATTTCCCAAGAAATTCTGGAAGTCCTGAACATTTAACAGTAACATACCCTAACAGTAACAGACTGTTAATTAGACTATTAATCCAGCAAATATAGGTACTCACCTAAATAGAAGAGACCAGAGCATTCAAATGATTGCAGTTGAATCCGCAGCCACACTGTGGAGATTCATAGAAGTTGTCAATTGGGAAGTTAGCCGACGCAATCCCAACGGAGAATTCCATCTCGTCCCCATTATGTACCACTTCAACGATGTTGAGCCAGAAAAAGAGAACCTTAACGCTCACGCCCTTCAAATTTTTGATCCTGCCAGGGGATATCACTCCTTGTATGGTGGATTTGTAACTGAGTTGGTACGAATCAATGGCGAAGTTGCAGGTTACATTTAAAAAAGCCGAAAACTCGCCCGTGTCTCGATCCAATTCGTACCCAACCACGCCATTGGGAAGGATACCTATTGGGAAGTCGTACTGTTGAAGAGCTTGATACGCTGATAGCTTCTCATCGTCATCGGTTGTGGAGAATGAAAAAGCTGGGAGGGGGATTAGAATGAGGAAGAGGAGGAGGAGGATTCCGCTCGCTAGCGCCATGGAAAATCTTTAGTTTTGGACTTGATTGAGCGGAGATCTTTGTTGTGATGGGGAATGGGATAAGGGAAATTTTGGGAATTTTAGAGTGAAAAGGTTAGATGTGGCTGCTGCTGAGCTTGAGCAAATGCACTAAATGTATCTTATCTGCTTAAAGCTAAGTCGAGTCGAGGGAGGGCGACAATGACATTTTCTTTTTGGCCAGGAGAGTCATAAAAGATCTTTAATTAATTAATTAAACGCAACAAATTCTACTACCGAAGAAAGTAAAGGAACACAAGCTGGCACGTGGCGACAGTTTTACCATCTACCTACCGACCAACATGGCATGCTTTTCTCTCCAACCAAGATTGAAGGCTACCAACTAGTTCATTGCACACTGAGTCAACAAGGCGTTGGAAAGAGAAAAAGACACAGACGAAGTAGAGAAATAAACAATGGTCTTTGATTATAACAAGTCAGGAAATAGCATGAACTTCAGTTCAGTTTCAGTGGGTGTAGTGCAGAAGATCAAATGTTTTCTTTTTCCTTCGAAACACAAAACAAGAACAGCGCAACGCCATAAAAGGTTAATACCAACGGGTGTTAATGAAATTGGCAAGAACAAATTCGAAGATGACAAAAAAGAATTTAATACAACTTATGGTAAGTCTGTGAATTTTTTAATTTACATGAAAAATTAAAAAAAAATAATTCACATCTATTAAGTAGCAATGAACTACTAAGAAATAATGGCAATTACAATCAACAAAGATAAAAGCCAAAAGAAAATAGACATACATACAGTCCTTGCTAAATCAGCTCATATCCTTGAATCTTCTTATCAATGCATCCAAAGATTTCTTCTTTGGATTCTGCCTCGCAACCCTGCTTCCAAAGGTTCCAAACAGCCGACTGGGGGATCCCTTAACTTCTCCAAGATTTTCACAACTTACCTATAGTCCAGAGTACTGGATTCAGAAAATTCTCAGGATGATTGCTGAAAAGCAAGTTGATCAACTGCCTTGATTCTGCAAGTGCATTTTTCAACTGATTTGTATCCCCTTCGGAGAACAAAGGAGCTAGGTTATCTGCAAAAGGTTCTAACAATCGAATATCTACATCAATCCCAATAATATCATTTACGTTAAACCTCTTAACTGAATCCCTAAGTAAAGCCCCAACAATCTTCTCTGATGTGTGAGAAAGAACATCTTGTAAAACTCTTTTAAGATCTTGAGGTGGCAATATCTGTTGCCACTAGAAGCCACAGTTTCCAAATATATTATGACCTCATTCGCATATTCATTACCAGCCTGTGAAGGGTGGTAGGTCATCCAGTTCACATTCTCAATCAATGTCATGAAACCATCAACCTTTTTCTTGAGCATCCCAGACCGCATATCTTCTGCAGCATCACGGGCTTTACTAAGAGGAAACTGCCTCCTACCCCTTTCTGCCATTCTCAAAGGACTGCCTGAAAGCTGTGCAGCATGACGGAAGAAGAAATCACAAGCACGCTCCAAAACAGCCATATTTGCTGCAACCTGCATTGCCTGAGAAACCCAGTGGACAGATTAACTAATAAGCTTCAAAAGAGCCCCATCCAGAACCTCGCCCAAAAGTCGGTCCAAATACTTCTTAAAAAACATCATAGAAATCCAACTGCCCACCATGAAACGTAAAACTAACAGAATCCTCAATAAAAGATCTCACACTCCCACAACAATCAGGCACAGTAGATGAAAACGGCGCAACATAAGGAAATGCTGGAATAATATCCGATGTCTGTATCTGGAAAGACAGCACATTCATCGAGTATTCATACTTGCTTCGTCATCAACATCTGCTCAGAAGTTTCAGCAGCAAGTGCTTCTGCAATCTGCTTTCGACAATCAGACAACAGTAACTCATGGTACTTATCGCTGTGCTTACTCAAAACATAAAGCAACGAATCAACAGGGTAGCCATATCTACGCAAAGCAACACCTAACAAGCCGACGTAATCCTTAATCCGTAACAAGTGATTAGCAGTCTGCATCCTAGAAAACTGATCCTCTAAAACCGAGCACAATTTACTAACAGCAGTCTCCCACAAATTCTCAACCTCCATTTTCGAAATTAAACCCCTTCCTGTCCTTAAAACTCAATCTTCAACAATAAATGGAGTCATTGAAGATACTTGAAAACCGACGTTAACTGAAGCTTCCTATTCTCAAAGTAATACTGCTTAAATCGATCTTCCAGTCCTAAAGTTTGATGGATATGCTAAGCTCTATAAAGAGGAGTCAAATCAAAGGCTAAAAAGCCGCTTTATAACCGTCTTTTTTGTCTCCTCCGAGTCCACCTTTACCGTCATCTTCTTCTAAAGCGTAAACGCAATCTCTCAAGCTGAGGGGACTCTGTTCCTTGGCTTGCCTTTGCTTCATTCTTAGATCCTCTTCGCGTTGCCTACCAGCCGAGGCCTGTCCGATCGCTCATTGCCCTAAATTGTGACTGACCTAGCGAATCACTACTAGCCAATTGCCAAACTCTTTGCTTATTTTTGCCACCATATGAGATCGAATCTCTGGAATTTTCCTCTCCAGCATCCTCTTTAAAGTAGACGATGGAATTTTATCTTGGAACTCGTTTTCAATCGAGTCTAGGCATTTCAAAGCCATGTAGAAACTGCCGTTTAACAAGTGACGATTTGCTCTTGAGCAAAGCTGAATTAGCATAATACACGAAGTCACCGATTGCAGAGCGGAGTCCACGTTCTTGGAAAGGTTTTGAGCTTCGACGAACGAGTCAAGGGAAGAAAGGAGAGGACTGGCAACAGAATGGAGTCTTGAGTTGAAATCGGAGAGAGATAATTTGAGAGAATCGACGTCGGAGAGAAGAGATCGAAGATCATCGACGGCGAGGATGAACTCTTGGTAGCGAACCTTACAAACTTCTTCGATTTCCGATTGATTACAACGAGCGAACTGACGGAGGAGGTGGACGATGGTTTCAGGCCTGCCGGAAGCGAACGCTTTGGGGACGAAAGGACCGGGTTCCTCGCCGTTACAGATTGCGGAGGAAAGGAGGAGTTGTTCCAACTTACTGCCGTAGTCGCCACCGCCGGCGGAAGCTACAGCCACTTTGCCTCGTGACCTCGCTGACCGCTTTTCTTTTTAACGGTAACGTCAATGGCGGGATGATTTTAGAAAGACAGAGGTCAGAGATTCGGAGGTTTGTGAACAGAGAGAGAGAGAAAAAAAAAAAAAAAAGGAGGAGGCTCGTATGTGCTTTTTGTTATATTTCGCTTTGACGAAAATGACACTAAGGTGATTGGGAATACTATGGGCTTATTAGTAATTTAGTAAAAGAGGCATAAATAAATAAATAAAATTACTAATCGGACTTTGACACATCTGGTGACAATTCCTCTAACGCAAGCGAAGCGGTGATTTCTTCGTGGAAGGCTGTTTTCAAATTTTAAACATTTTCATTTAAAAATATGTTTACACTTTTACTACACTTTCGTTTTATGGTTCGCTAATGTTTTGTTCTATTCCTATTTTTTAATTGTAAATGAAATCATTAGAATACATTTAATATGTAATACACACGTGCATACATTAATTAAGAGGGATTGGTCTCAACAATAATTTGAAAGGGTGGTACCAATCAAGATGTTGACGTAAAAATTGCGTACGGACTTTGAATGAAGGATTTGGATAAGAAATCAAACATACATCAAATAATATAAAATGGAATTGGTTTAAAAAGTATGAAAAGCATGCATGAATACTACTGAAAACACAACACATTACAAATTTGCAGAGGGCTCTCAAAGAATCAACTAAAATCCAGAATTCCAGATCCTATCAGTGCAGATGCAGCAGGTTGTTTCTCCTGCATGACTGAAATCAGCTTTGAATCATAATATCTCTCGCCAAAAGTCTTGCTGAATTGGACCTTCAGTGCACTTATAACCGCAAAACCAACAAAATCGCTCATTCTGAATCAAGACCGTAAATATTAGAGCCGATCTAGCGGGTACAAATCAATTTTAGAAATTTAGCAATGGTGCATGTTAAGCACGCTAAGCCTGCGAGACATGTGGCTCAGAACAGGATCCAAGCAGCAAGGATACTTGGATGCCTCTTGGCCTTTTGGTGATCACATCATCCAACACAATAGAGACCACGTGGGGCTTAGACTTTAGGGTGGGATTGCCCATGCTTCTGACGACCAACCAGCGAGCAAAATGTCGCGTCTCCTCAAGCTGCCTGAACAAGTATAAATGGCCTTCTGGGGCTGACCAACGGTAAGCTCATAAACGCCTTCTCCTTTACTCCCTTGGTACTTCCCTAGCTCTTTGTATTTCTCTTCAAGTGCCGACTTTGAGAATCGGAAGCTCACCCAACTTTGACATCTTTTGACCCTATTTTGTCCTCCTCCCTGAACTCCTATACCACACATAGAAGGGCCTAGACAGCATGACAAAAAAAAGTCAGTAGATTATTGTCGGCTGAAGAGTGAGGAAATTGAGTGAGCATTTACGAATACTGGGTCTGGCCTAAACAGAACTTGAAAATGGGCCGCTGAGCTTAAAGTTCAATTTTTTACATGCTCGATTTAGATCCGTTTCACTACCCAATAAGACCAGAACTGCAGCCTTTTTAACAGGCGGGCCCGACCTTCGACGAAGAATCATCAGATTTAGTGTTTCATCAAATCAACGGACTAAAAGAGTGGGAGCATTGAAATCAATGGATCTCGATTTCAATCCAAATTTCACCTTTTCCCCAAGATCTCTAAAACCCTAGCTCAATCTCTATTAAGGCCATTTCCTTCTGTCAGCAGTCTGCCGTCCCTATCCAAAAGCAGCAGCACCAGCTCCATTGGCAATGGTAACTGAAACCTAACTCAAACCATTTCTCTCTTTCTTTAATTCTTTCTTAATTTTTTTTTAGTTTCGTTGCAATTCCAGGGTATCGACTTGGTCGCCGGCGGCAAGAGCAAGAAGTCCAAGAGGACTGCTCCCAAGTCCGATGATATCTACCTCAAGCTCCTCGTCAAGGTTCTTGCTTTTTTGTTTTTTTTCCAGTCGTTTCATCGTTCTCTTTTTGTGCTGTTTAATGAAGGAAATTCGAATGTTTCCAAATGTGTTTGGATCTGTCACCAGCTTTATCGATTCCTCGTAAGAAGGACTGGAAGCAAATTCAATGCGGTGATTTTGAAGCGGCTTTTTATGAGCAAAGTCAACAAGCCTCCTTTGTCTCTATCCAGATTGATTCAATTCATGAAGGGCAAGGTAACTTTTTAGTTATTTTGAATTTGTTTTCTTTGGTTTTTTTTTTTTTTTTAATTTTCCATTGAAATTGTTGTTTGATGAGCGATTGATCTTATTATTGGGCTGATCGAACCAGGAGGATAAGATTGCAGTGGTAGTTGGGACTGTCACAGATGACATTCGTGTGTATGAAGTTCCGGCGCTGAAGGTTACTGCACTAAGGTTCACAGAGACAGCAAGGGCAAGGATCGAGAAGGCTGGCGGGGATTGTTTAACATTTGACCAACTTGCTCTTCGAGCACCTCTTGGGCAGAACACAGTATGCTTTATTATCCCAATCTTTACTTAAGTTGTATGGATCGTGCTGTTTTTTACTTGTCATCTTGAACCTGAAAATATCAGGTTTTGGGTTGGAATTGTTGACTTCTTTTTGCTAGCCTTGGAATTATTTATTTATTTATTTATGTTAGGAAAGGAAGACGATAAAACCTCTAGTTTAAGTTGTATGAATTGGCTAAGTTCAAATGGTTCAAATTGACGAAGTTTCGAGATTTTGAATCTGAATTGTATAGAAAAGATAAGCAATGTTTTCCCTTCTCACGTTATGCAGTCGTCATCTGAGTAGTTCACTCTGATTATGGCAATTCAAAAATGCAATTGAGGTGGGGAGCAATAGCTGTGGGTGTATTATAAACTTGAGTAATTTTTGTTTTCTTCTTCCTCGTGTAGCGGAATCTTGTGATAACATTTTTTTTTTTTTTAATTTTTGTGTTATATACTTCAATCAAGATACCACTAACTAAAATAGACATCCCGTTGAGTGTTAAGGTGAGATGAACTGATTAGTATATGCAACGACAACTGTTAATTGTTTGTTTCCTGGTCATTTGTTATGATCATATTTTCGAACTCTCTGATAATTCAGTTGTAAAAACAGATTCTTCACTTCTATACTGTTTAAATATACTTGGTATAAAACTGAAGAATGTTGGACTCAACCCAATGCATTTTCTTTCACTCACTATTCTTAACTTTTCTAGACTTTATAATTAGGGCCATAGACCATTGTGCTTAGAAGGTTGAAAGAACCATTTTTGGAGCTCCTTATTTATGCAATTCATCTTCCTTTATGAAATATTTTGTTTTTTTGTTTTTTTTAAGACTATACCCTGAATTTTGGCTTACGTATTATTTCCCTGTTTCTCTTTTGGTTAAGATTTTGTTCAGGATTTTGAGAAAAAGAGTTGTTTTAAAATAGTGATCAGCATACTGGAATGGTGAAAATTGACTTAAAACTCTATGCTGAAAATCTGTAGGTTCTCCTCCGAGGTCCAAAGAATGCTCGTGAGGCTGTGAAACACTTCGGACCAGCTCCTGGTGTGCCACACAGCCACACTAAGCCCTATGTGCGGTCGAAGGGAAGGAAATTTGAGAGGGCTAGAGGAAGAAGGAACAGCAAAGGCTTCAGGGTTTGAGTTTGCAACTGTCCTGGAAAAAGAAAATTACTTATCAAACTATCATCATGAAAATGGAAACTCTCAGTTTTTTTTTTCCTTTTTTTTACCACCTTTCCTGTTCTTTTTCGCTTCCATGATTGTAGTTCGGAATCTTTTGTAATTTTATTTATCAAGGAAATTCTAGTGTGTGATTGAACGTTGTTTTCTTTGTTGGATATCTATGGAGCTTTATGGGTTAGAGAATTAAATATCAAAGAGATTCCATTGCCTCTTACTGCTCTGAATCATGTAAGGATGAGCTGATATATCTATAGCATGGTTTGACCTTGGGTGCTCTAACTTTATATGGAATTAGAAGTGTTGATAGGTTAGACTGCTCGGGAAAATTTGTCAAAAAATTTGTACAACTTTATACGAAATTACAAGTCTTCATGAGTCCAATTATAACGTGAGAAAATTTATTCTTGACCAAGTTTGGGTTAGATTAGTTCAAATTGCAAAATCTTTTAATCAGATCCAACTCAATGGTTTAAGGCTTTTTAAGTTACACGGTTTGACCAACACAGGATCAGGTATACTTTGAAATCTAGATGTTCTGCAGAAAACTGAGAATTTTGATCTTTTTGGGATAAAAAAAGGTACCATGACCCGTCAGTTTAGTCTGGCCTTCACCACAGCCTTTGTATTTCTTATATTGTAATCAGAATCAACTCTAAAAACTTGGAATCAGAATACTAATTCCATTAGTTCGAAGAAAACATGGAAAGCATAAAAAAGGAGCTAAGCAGGTGCCTTGGCAATGTCTTTTAACACCTTATTGTAGAGTCATAAGCTTCAAGGGAAGTCGCATATGAAAAGAAAGACAAGAATCAGAATTTCTTAATGAAATCATAAATGTGACTGCTAATCTCCTCAGGTTTTTCTTGGTTGAGAAAGTGAGCTACTCCTTCCATAACAACTACTTCCTGCAAGAAGGGCACATCTTGCTTGAAGCCACCATTGTGTATATATTCCTTCACACCAGGGATAGCGTAGGTAATGTCCACGTCGCCCACAATGAATTTAACTGGTACTTTGATTTGTAATCCAGTCCATGGTGCCAGCAGTTCCCAGTTTCTGCAACAAGAAAGATCTGGTTAGCTTGGCTATGCAAAAGGGCCCTCAGACGATTAAATGGCAAAATGAGGAACAAGAATAATAGTATGGGAAGGGTCAAGTTCTCTGCTCAAATAAGTGAAAGACATGGAAGAAGGATCAAGCACCAAGTGAATATGTGATAGTATATCAATCAAAATTCAGCAGGAAGAAAAAGAAAAAAAGAAATGAGAGTTCAACAATCTTAGCCTGCAGAAGTGCACATACAGATCTAAAGCTCGATAATAGTTCAGTCCTCCGGTGAATCCCTTGTGATTAAATTTGCCAGCATAATAATTGATGTCATCTTCTGAAAGCCAAGAGGGCAGGGATCGAGGATCAGGCAACCCTCTGAACCCTGTTTCTTTAGGTATACAAGGTGGACGTGGATTGCGAGATCCAAGAAATAACTTAATAAGCTTTGCAGTATCCATCTGCGCAAAGTCTTCTTCGATCTCCCCAGGTTCCTACAGCAAATAAAAAAAATATACAATGAAAATAAAATCAAATAGATATAACATAGAAGGGTTTTAGATAACTGATAAGAAGAAAAGTGAACATCGGAAACAAATTATACAGCAATTCCTTTCACCGTAACAAGAAAATTTTGTATGCTAAAGGTGGTCTCAATCATGAAAACAATTGCGGGGACATTTCCTCGGGCTTAACTATGATCTTATTTTTGGATAAGTGTTTTGACTATAGCTTCCTTCATTAATCACGGCAACCATTTGTGAGAAATAATTATTCATCATAAAAGTTTAGAATAGTGATAGGAGTAAGTAGAAATCATTGAAAGTCAACCAACAACCCGAGTTTGTCTTCTTAAATGTATTACTAGTTGTGGGAATGAGACCTACATGTTGTTACCATTTATCCCAAAAGCTTAAGCTGATAGGAAAAGGGTCCAACTATGATATTGAAGTTCCAACATGCCCCCTTATGTGCAAGTCAGATTAATGATTAATGAGCTCACAGCCTTACACCTAAATGCGAAAGCAGTTGTTAGGATTCTAAGCTTTGATACAATATTAAATTAGGTGATCAACCAAAAAAAAAAACTCAATCCGGTTGAAAACGACCCAACTATTTAAGTTCCAACTATCTCGGTGGAGCCACACAAGGTTAGGCAGGAAACTTAGATGCTAAAAAATACATTACCCAAAAGCAGATCGCGGAGCCAAGTTATTCCAAAATCACAAAATAGATGCTACTTAACTACCCGAAAAGTCCATACTCCACAGTCATTCAAGCAATTTTCTCATGCAAAACAATCAATGCATGATCAAATTATTTTTCTTACTGTAGTTAGAACATATAGCTTAAAAAAGAGGGAGGAGATGGATAGTTGTAATTTGTGATGATGGCTTTCAATACTAACAAGGCAAATATATAGCCAACCAAGTCATCAAACGATCATTAAAAGGTTAACTTTTATTAAGCAAAGTTGCAGTTTTATACTTTTATCTAATTAAATCATCATGAAAATTGACAATTGCGAACAGAGAAGAGATCAAAGGAAAGTAACTTAAATCACCTGAAACCTGCAAATATAATAATCGTCACCAAACAAAGCCCTGAACCCATCCACGGGCTTCACCTTGGGGTTCCTAGGACGATAAGCAACGCTCATGTTGACCAAAGCCTTGACTCTATCAGGCCTTAAAAGGCAAAAATACCAAGCCATCACCGCACCCCAATCATGCCCCACCAAAAACACCTGTTCAACGCCCAGCGCATCCAGTAGTCCCACGAGATCCCCCACGATGTGGAAAACGGTGTATGAATCCGCCAAGGGAGGGGCGTCGGTGTCACCGAACCCACGAAGATCGGGAGCCACGCAACGGTAGCCAAGGGACGACAGCGAAAGAAGCTGGTGCCGCCAGGAATACCAAAGTTCAGGGAAGCCGTGCAAGAAAAGGATTACCGGGCCAGAACCAACCGATGCCACATGCATTTTTATGCCGTTGGTGTTCACCGTACTGTGCTCAATCTTCTCCATGCTCGCTTTCAGACGAACCACCGTATATCCCGAGGGCGAAAGATATAGCTTTGGTCTAAAAGGCGGAACCTCTGCGTTTTTATTAGAGTTCGCTGTTTTGGGTTTTTGACTGTTTTGACTTGGACCCAAATTACATAGGGGAAATGCAAAGCTGAAGCAGAAACCTTGATAAAGAAAGACAACCAAGAAACGACAGGCCGGTCCAAAGAGAACGAAGGAAACTTCAAATTAAATTTGATAATATTTTATACGAGTATATAAATATAATATTATATAATATAAATATATTTTTTAAATTTATTTAATATAAATTATAAACATATCAAATTTGATATAAATAAAAATAATTTTTAAATATAATTATAATATAATAAAATATAAATATATACATTATCAAAATTAATTTAAATTTAATACTGTTTGGAGTCCACTGTCGTAAGGAAATATTAAAAGATGGAAAGTATTTTTAAAACAGTAATAGTGCGCGTTTTCTTTTCATTTAAAGAAAATCATTATTGTGTCGTAAAAAGGAAATGAACAAGACAAAAAGAAAAAAAAAAAAAACTGTGCTTTCTGTACCTAAATTATTAAAGTTTTTTAAACTTTAAAGATTGATGAAGATTTAGAAGGAAATCATAACGCCAATTTGTTAACCTATCATGATACATGGATTTGACAATATTTAAATAATTTAATTAAATTTATTTTTATAATTATTTTTTAAAAAATAAATTTTAATAAATTTAAAATTTAAATTATAATATTATAATTCATTTTTATCTCAACGTTATAATGATTTTTATTTTATAACATAAAAAAATCTTATCTAACATATTATAATACATCAAATGTGTAAATTTTTAGTATTTTAACACTATATATTTAAAATTAAAATAATAAAATAATAATAATTTTATTTCGATTAATCAAAGATTTTATAAAATAAAAAATCATTCTTCTCTTATGAAATATTTTTTTAAAGAAAAATAAATACCTTACAATGGGCATATCCAATTACTTTTTGCATGAATAATCACTGTGAATCCATATACAGTCCTGAGTGTTCACGAGAGTGCTACTGCTGTGTTCTTATTATATTGAAATCATAGGGGAAATTGGGTGCTTCTGCCTATGATATCTAATGGACTATGTCCGGCCCAAAAAGGTCCAACCGCAATTGATTACCACTGGTTCTGTTGGACTTGTCGACCCCCCGTTACCACAATCCAAAGTTTAAACACAACTAATCCAGAAATAAGATTAATAGAGTTGACGGTATGGGCTGGGCCTAAAAATGCCCGTGTCAATTACAGCTAATTTGTACTTAACTACTTAATTGGTCTACTTTCGTTTAGCAGCCCAAATTTTCTTATCTAGAGTCGCGATTTAAATTTCACAAATAAAATTATTATGATAATAAATATTTTTAAGGTATATTTGAAAACAAAAAAACAAACACATGATAGCTACTTAATCAGTTAATCATATTCATAAAATTACAAATTTTTATTATAGATATAAAAGATGAGCTTTTCTTCAAAATTTTTATAAAAAATAATTATCATCTTACATATAGACAGTAAAATTTAAAGATTTCACAAATAAAATTAATTACGTGATATATAATTAAAAATTAAATTTTAAAATAAATAAAATATATAATTATTTTTAATTTTATTTATAAAATTAAAAAAAATTTACTACCTACTATGAATGGAATAATAACCTTAAAAAAAAATCATTGAAAAGACATTTTATAAAATATTAATTACATTCACGTTTACATTGACAGTCAATTTTATTATGATTGGATGCGTTTGACCACTTATTTTATTATTTAAAAACCACCTAGTAAAAATATTTTATACAAGGAAAAGAAAGAGTATTTATTTCATTTGGAACAAGTCCCTGAAAAAAATTTACTATAACTGTTATTTGCCTTGCAATTAGTGATTTCATTTCATACTTGAAGAAAACAACTATTTGGTATTTATTTTTGTATAATAACAATTTATATTGGGAAAAATTAAG
>JBBYHL010437796.1:0-18239 GCA_038381835.1 Adansonia madagascariensis
AAATTTGATAAGTTAAATAGATTCAAACTAATAATTGCTCACCCTCTATGTGCATGCATGTTGATTATATCATGAGTACAGGCAGTCTTTTGGCTTCAACAATGAAAACAAATGGCAGTACGGTTTTATTTTCTCCAAGAAGTAAGCATATAAACCAAAATATTTTTTACCTCTGCACGTGAAAAAGGAAGGGTTGGATTGTCAGTTCTCCTTTCTGGGTATCGACCACCTAACACCCAAGGCGCCGAACCTGGCTAGCTCTGCTTCGAGGCTCAAATGCGCAAAGCTTCGGATGTCATTTGCTGTGCCATTTGCCGATTAAGGATGGATGTTGAAATTCGAAGTATTACTATGCACCAAGTTTATGCCGTGATTTCCTTTCCATGTATAGATATTCTTCTAGCTCGTATTTATCTTTATACATATAGTATCCACTAATGTATATCAACACCGTAATTTTCATTATCAATAATCAATAAAGCTCGTTAATTGTCAAAATATATTTCCTTTTTGTCAAATCACTGAAGTTACTAAAAATAAAACTAACGATCAAAAAGTAGGATGATCCAATCTTAAAACCTTTCTACGCATTTTGTATATATAAATATTGAAAAAATAAAAATATTTAATTTTTATATTTATTTAATAAATATTTATAAACATTCGTTTATATTTTTTTACTTTTAATTATGTTTTTAAATTAAAAAATAAAAAAATAATTATATAATTTTTTTCATTATAAAATTTTTTAATAAATATTTATAGATATCAATTAACTTTTCCTTTAATTTTTATACAGCACAAATTTGTCTTATCAATAACGATCCTACAATTAAATATGATATGACAGCCACATTGAATTTTAGATTTGAAAATCATGCAACAGTACTCTTAAGCAAGTAGCTTAATATCAACAAGCTGTCGTTCAGTCACCAATCCCTTCGAAAAGGTTTAGTGGTAGTGCAATAAGAAAATATCATTTACTGTGCTTCATTTGTTTCAAATTTGAGTAAATTTTAAAATGTTTTATATTTATATTTTAACGTTTTATAATATTATTTAAATTTTATTTATATAAATTTTAATATATTAATAATTTTTTAATAAAATATTATATTTATTTATTTTATTTATTACCGTTTGTACCAACTCAGCTCCTGTTCTCCTACTTGAAGAATTTTTGTGAGCAATCATTCAGCAAAAGTTGGTTTCAAACATTCAAAGTTAGAGACTTTTTAGATTTAATTTTCTTAAAAAAATTTGTGAAAAGAAGTACACTAATTAGGGAGCAATCATTGCTCCTAATTGTGGTATCCATTTCTTTTTAACGGGCATTTTTTATTTATATAAAAAAGGGCAGACAAAGGGTTTATAACATATTCCAAATTAAAATGGTTAATTTTAAGCCTCCTTTAAGAAGAAGAAGATAAAATATTCGAATCTTATATGGAAATAAAAATTTTGCATTCATTTTAAGTAACTTTGATGTCTTCGGAATGATGCATCGGGACAAGCTTTTGGGTAAATGTTGAGGATAGGAAATGTAAGAAGAAGAATAATAGGAGCTTTGTGTTCAAGGTGTGTTTCAATATTTACATTTGTATGCTTAAGGAATTTTCAAAGGAAGACAAAAGAAGATCGATGTTTATG
This sequence comes from Adansonia madagascariensis, assembly GCA_038381835.1. NCBI lineage: Eukaryota > Viridiplantae > Streptophyta > Magnoliopsida > Malvales > Malvaceae > Adansonia > Adansonia madagascariensis. The sequence goes on from JBBYHL010437796.1 coordinate 1,651, forward strand.
TTTTCTTTTGCATTTAGTCAATGTTACTCAATTATTTATACCTGATTTCTTGGTGTTTGTGAATTAAACAAATATAAACAAAATGTTTAATTTGCTTTAAGTCGTTAGACAACTGTGAGCCTATCAAATATTTCACATGTAAAAATTTTGATTACATGTGAAGATTTTGATAGGTATAATTGGTAAAAGAAAAGGTTAACCTTAGCCTTGAAAATGGTTGTATGTAAAAATTATTTCACGTCGGTGTATATTCTTTCATTTAAATCATATCATATGATCATATTATTAAAAAAAGTTAACTACTTATTACTTATTATTAATTAGTCTCTTAAAATAAATATTCACCATTTAATAGTTACATGCGCTATAGCCAACTTAATAATTAATTGAAATGGCATGATTTTATTATCAGATTCTTAAAGATTGTAGGTTCTGCAGAGTTTAGATACGTAATATTTTTCTCAGATAAATTAAATTAAATAAAGATTGAAAGGGTCATAAGTAGATTAAAAACTTAAAAAAATCACATAATAAATAAATAAAATTTTTTTAAATGTATATAATTATATAATATAATTTGATTAGAAATATTTTTGCGGACAATGGAATAATAGTTTCATACAATTCATACTTACCCTTTTATTCGTGTATAGAGTAAGGACCAGCATAATTTATTCCTAACAAAGATTAATAGATGCAAGACTGTTACTAATATAACGCAGATTCATTTAACTTACCATTTAGTTATATATTTGACTATATTAAATGTATGCATGTTTCTTACTTTATTTTATTACTATATAATCCTTTTATATTATCACATTACTTAATTTTTTTTTTGTCCTAGATAGAATCTAATTTCAGCTCTAAAAACACCCAGAAGAGAAATAAATTAAGAGGGGATGACGCTATGGTTTAAAACAATTAATTAGATTCCAAAATAATGGCCTTTTGCCTTCTATATTCATCCTTCAGAACTCTCTTCTTCCTATTTTTTTTTTCCCTTATTTAAACTCTCTTTTGCTCATCTTTTAGTTCTCACAGGCTTTTTTTTTTTTTCCCCTTGTTCTAGATACGAAAAGAAAAATAATTCAAGTAAGAACTGAAGTGGCACGTTAATTATCTGCCGAAGGGTTGTAGCAGTTCAAACAAGCCAATGCCTCCACCTGGTGAAAGGTCTAATTTCTTAATAACATCAGGAGCCAAATTTGAACATCAACCTTTAGTTTTCGATGCATCAATCCTTGGGTCTGAATCCAAAATACCATCTGAGTTCATATGGCCAGACCACGAGAAACCATGCCTGGAGGCCCCAGAACTTGTAATTCCGACGATTGACTTAGGAGTCTTATTGTCTGGTGGTGACACTCTTGCTGTCTTAAAAGCTGCGGAGCTTGTCAATAAGGCATGCAAGAGTCATGGGTTTTTTCTGGTTGTAAACCATGGGGTGGATTCGGTGCTCATAGATAAAGCTCATCAGTACATGGACTTGTTCTTTGGTATGCAACTCTCTGAGAAGCAAAAGGCACAGCGAAAACTAGGAGAAAACTATGGATATGCGAGTAGCTTCGTCGGCAGGTTTTCATCCAAGCTGCCATGGAAAGAAACACTGTCTTTTCGATATAGCCCTGACAGTCCAGATATTGTGGAACAATATTTGGTGAGTGTGATGGGCGAAGATTTCAGACATCTCGGGTATGTAAAACTAAAATCTCACCATTCTATTCCTCGTAAATAAATAAGAGAAATGTTTGCATTCAAATATATAGATTTAAATTGTGTTCGCAGAATCGGTTTCGGCTAGGATATTCGCAAAAGAACAAGATCTTTGGATAATTAATTGTAAATGTTGTAGTTCAGATCAGTATAAACGTTCCTTTCGATTTTGTTTTCGTACATGATAGGAGGCTTTACCAGGAATATTGTGAATTCATGAACAAGCTTTCACTTGGGGTTATGGAGCTGCTGGGAATAAGTCTAGGACTTGGCCAAGCCTACTTCAGAGACTTCTTCCAAGGAAATGATTCAATCTTAAGATTGAATCACTATCCGCCATGCCAAAAACCTGATTTGACTCTAGGGACCGGTCCTCATGCCGACCCTTCTGCCTTGACAATCCTTCATCAAGATCAGGTGGGTGGCCTTCAGGTGTTTGTGGATCAAAAATGGCATTCTGTAGCTCCCATCCCAGGAGCTTTCGTTGTCAATATTGGCGATACGTTCATGGTAAGATCTTCAATATTATATTAGCTTGTTTGTTAAGTGGTCAATTGTAGGATTTAAATTCATGCAATGAAGATCAAAACGATCCTTGAACTTAACAATCTAGATCAAAATTAACGTATAAAATTGTGCTTTGTTTCAGGCTTTATCAAACGGCGTTTACAGGAGCTGCTTGCATAGAGCAGTGGTTAATAATCAAACCGTGAGAAGATCTGTTGCTTTCTTTCTATGTCCCAAGCTGGACAAACCAGTGACGCCAGCTGCTGCTTTAGTGAGTTCCGAAAGCCCAAGGATGTACCCAGATTTTACTTGGGCAACTTTGCTCGAATTTACTCAGAAACATTACCGTGCTGACATGAAAACTCTTGAAGCATTCACGAATTGGCTTCAACAACAAGAATCAAACAAGAAAATATCTTCAACAATTCAGTGAGTAAGACAAAGAATCAATGAATGAGCTTTGGGCATTTATATATAAGTTCGCTTTCATGGTGGGTCTAAGGAATAGGGCAACAGAAACAACAAAAAAAACAAAGCCAGTTTCCGAGTAAGTTGCATATTAGTAGCTTGATTAGCACTTCAGAGAATCATGCAGAGAAATTACTTATTTAGGAAATAAATAAGAACTCATTTATAATGCAAATGCTTCATTTTTTAACTGATTTCCTTCACAATAAGCAGTACTTTCTACTATTTCAAGTACATTCCTTAAAATCTAACTTTAGATTAATGAAAAGGGGTCGACTACAAGATAGCAAACCCTAAAGCTAGTTTAAAATTTTGCATATTCTTAATTTTCATAGCTGCTAAAGGTGAGGAGCCAACTGACTATATATAATCATGTTAGGTAGTAATTAATAAGTGAAAGCTTCCAGCATGTTCGGATAGCCAAAGCCAATATAAAAAATTGATAGTTTAACATTAAGCACAACCAACCTACCTCTATCATGTGCTGAAATTAGTTACTTTGATACAAGAACAAGTGTTTACAATTAATAATCAATCTTTTAAATCAAAAACTATAATAAAAAGCTAATAACTTATGGTCAAACTATGTCTAAACCTCAAATTCCTAGCATTTAATGTTTTATTTGAATAGTGACTTTGAGGATATTGATATTACTTTCTTATGAGGAGTCTTAATGTCTCCTGAACTGTGAAATTGGGAGAATTTATGAAGATTGTTAGCCAAAGGCCGAAGATAATTTGCAGGGGCAAGAGAGGTTAAGGAACACCAAACCAGAATTTAATTTTTTGAGAGTGCTTTGATACTTAAATCAATATATATTCAGCATAGAATAATTAGAGAATTCAATGTTTATATATATATATTTATCTATAACATATAAAATATACCTTCTACACGAAAGTGCCATAAGCATATTCTCTCTTCGTTTTACTTTTCTATGCTACATAAAGATAAGATTTACTAATATCATCTAGACTCTTAGAATCAAACGTAGCTAATGTGATTGAAAGAAATCTGTAAATAACAATATTGTTCTTTCAAAGTCAATGAATGATAATATAGATTTCCATGCAATTTTCTCTTAATTCTAAAATGGTGAAGAAATTGAATCACGTAATTACATAATAGTCATATACTTAGATTTTAAAACAGTTAAGAGATAACGAGAACTACAAAAACTTGTGTGAGCATGAACCGAATATGTAAGACTGCAGGTAGAGGTCAATTCTCAAATACTAACAGTTGAAAGCATCCTCAAATCATTGTCTACATCTCAAGATAAAAGAAAAATCGATGTTCTCAACTCCTCCTTTTAAGAATCCAGAAAGAAAAACATAACGAACAGTGCGATGCTTAATTGCACTTCCCAAAAAGGAAATTCAGTTTTTGAAACAATTTCCACTTCATGATATTCATTTCTGCATATATGAAAATCTGGCATCACCAAGGATAAAGGTAGAATGTGTATGTGTATATAGGGTTTGCTCAACCGATGCTTATGGGCAAGATTAAAAGCTATTTAACTATTATTTTAAGTTTTTTTTTTGTATTTCATATATTATTTTTATTCAATTCAAAAAAATTAATTATATATATATATTCTTTTAATATTACTTTAATGGTGTCTAATAAACATTGGATAAAATTTATAAAAGCTAAATGTTGTATTTGTGAAGAAGTGACATGGTTGGTGTCTGGAATCCAATCAATTCAACATCATTTCCACCAATACATTTTTGACCAACATTTATTCTTGATCCGACCACGACGCTTTGTTTTTGTTTGTTCTGATACATTTATTTCTCTCCAAAGCCCTACTATCATCACAATGGATAAGATTTACTTATTCGGAAGAGTAACAAACAAGCAATATATGCTACTATTAATGCTGAAAGATAGAAAATGACGAGAAAAACAAAGGGCAGGGAAATTTTTTTTATTTTTTTTTTAAATAATAATTTGAAGATAGAAAAAGAAGTTATTCATATTTAAATTTAAACTTGTTAGATATGGTATCAACTGGACTACTATGTTTACTCATTCTTTTCCTTTTCACTAAATACAAATGCAAGTGGTCAAAAATTAACATGTAATACTAATTAATAATTTTACCTATAAAAGTAAAGTACTTGGGAAATTAATTATTAACCCATAAAAAGTGAAGTACGGAACTCCTATAAAAGGAAAAATCTAAGAAAAAATAAGTGGCGGAAGATTCGGATGGCATTAGAGTTTTAGTGGCATTGACCAACCCAGAAAAAAAGTCGAGTCTTGCCTGGATGCCAACTATATATATATATAGCAATTCGAAACTGGCGCAAAAGAGTTGTTTTTATTTGTGATATTTAGTAAGAGAGCACATGTTCCAGCAAAACAAAAAGCAAGAAATGGCAAGTTTTGATGTGAACTCACAAGGCGAGGCATCAACAACTTTTCGTACAAACAAACAGTTAAGAGAAGAGGGATTCTCACTTCGGAATCTGAGAGCCGGCATTCGGCATCGGCAGATAGATCAGTCAACAAAATTCTTTGATAACGATAACACATCGCAATTCGCATAGTATGTAAATGGCTATGGGTAGGATTGGAATCAAAGAGGAGAACAAGGACGAGATTTACCACTCTTACTTTGCAAATGATGAACAAAGGGAAGGATTGGGTTGTTGACAGATTAGCAATGGATTCGAGGGCATACTTGGTAGCCTCGAATTCTCTATTCTGTCTAGGTTCATTTTCGTACCGAAAATGTCGGACTCGAAACCTAAGTAATGCGCCAAGGTTTCTCTTCGCCTTGCACATTTTTATCACTAAAATGGCGGAATCTGTCACCTGTCTGTCGGCCATGAGAAACCTCTTCTAACTTCAGTGAATAAAAAATCATTTCAAAACTGGAATCATGCTTATCCTTTTCCAAGATTTTTTTTTTCTAATTCTTGAAATATAAAAATAAAATGGCATGATATTTGCATACATTTAGGACTCAATAGGATCGAGCAATAATTTAGAAAGGACAGAGTCAGGAATTTGAGTCTTTATAAGGATTTAAATACTCAGATACATAATAAATCCTGCAAATCGAGCCATTGTTCAAAAAATACAGTGGACTCAGGTTCATACGAGATTCACCTATTCTGTCTAAATGGAACTTAGACATTGCATACAATTTGTTAACTCGTTCCAATGGGTGAGCACTTAAGGAATGAATTTAATGAAATACAGAGAAGAAAAAAAATATGGGATAGAGGAAGTAAAGCAAAAAAGAAAAATAAAATGTCACACTTAATCAACTTCAGTCGCTAAGGTTGCAGCTGCGAAGGTAGGGATGATCATATTTGATGTACTTGGTCCAGTATGGTCGATATTTTGTCATAGCCAGCTCAAGCCATGGTTTCATGTTGCCATTGTAGTGGATAACTGCTGCACGTTCAATTTCTCTCTTGTATACACTTGGATTGTAGCCCATACCAAGTACATGCCATGACTTCTCAAGTGGATGTGTCAGACCATAAAACGTAATCAACCCCGGAGGAAGTGTCCCAAGCTTCCACAACGCTCTATCTTCATTCTGGTAAAAAGAAAAAAGAAAAAGAACATACAAAGTCAGGGTGATCTGAATAAGTTTACTTTGTTGCATCTCAGCACAATTCAGCACCCAAGCTTAATTAACGATAATACATTCACTTTGCATATATAACTTGAGCTACATGTCCGCTAGAATTATATATGATCATTGTCAAACTCGTGGATTTGAGCCTTCAACCACAAATGATTTATCTGTATTGCATGCATGAAGCGGCGTGTTTGTATATGGAGAAAATAAATAATACAAAATCAGATATATGGTCGTTCGACAGGCTCACCATATTTTGCCACTTGTGGTATATGCCAGTGATATCCTTCTTTTTCCATTCCTTGAGATCAAACATATTCATTCCATATGCCCACCCACAAGCATTAGGATCAAAGTTTCGTGAAATATGGGGATTTGAGAAGTTTAAATACTTGTCAAAACGGTGAAAGCTTTCACCACAAGTTTCTACTGCACCATTCACTTTTCCATGGAGATCCACGGACCATAATCCAGTCAAGTCTTTCTGGACAACAATGTCATCATCAAGAAAGAGGATCTTATCTAACTTGGGGTAGACCTGTGGCAGATAGAACCTCAAGTGATTAAGCATTGAGAGATACTTCGGGTTTCGGTACTTCAAGTTTGAAGATCCAGATGTGGTTGGATGATCTGCCTTGAAATAATACTCCTTCATTGCAGCAGTCTCAAGCTGCCGTAGGACAGGACAATAGGATGAATTAAGCCACTTGAATTCATCAACATTTTCAACATGAATGGTGGCTTTTCCTGGGGGATTCAACAGAAACCACATATTCATTGCACCATAATTAAGTTTATCGGTAACAAGATGGAAAACATGTTTTGAAGGATCCTGCCATACCACCAAGAAGAAAATATAGTCAAGACTACACCTAAGCCTCTATTCTTAAAAATCTAACAATCACTTTCCATTCTAGCAGTGCAAAAGGGAAGAGCAACTTAGACAGTTACGCAAGATAAGGCAGCTTAATCACCTTGGCATTCATGATAGTTGAGTTGACAACAACTGATGCAGCCAAGACATTATCAGAGAAGAGGGCATAATGGTAGAGATTTGGATTTTCCAAATTCTCACTTCTAGGGAACTTTCTCTTCTCCAGGGGAAGGAGATAGTATTCTATAGTCAAACGCATCGACAAGCAGTGGATTGCATTGGGAATTGTTTTGGCAGCTAATTGACTTAGGAACATGCTCTGTTTCTTCAATCTCCTAACTTGTTCTTCTGATGTCTGAAGCATTGCTCTGAGCTTTCCGGTGACCAACTTGCAATCATACAATTGCTCTCTTGCTTTGGATAGAACTCTGCCCATTGCTTTAATTTTCTCAGGGGCACTAAACAAAGTTGCATGAGAACACAAAATAAGAAACTGACAGAATCAACAAGTGCAAAAACGGGAGGAAACACAGACTACAGCACATATCCAATGAGATTAAAGATCCAACATCCTTTTACCTGTGAGGCAGATCAGCATCAGATGTCGACTCTCCTAAGGCATGCTGACTCTCTTGCAGTCTAATCTGTAGTTCTTGTAGCAAGTCAAGCTTCTTTTTCAACTTTGCTATACTTACATAAACTTTTGCCGTTATAATCTGATCCCTCATCAAGCGCACGGTAGAATCAGAGTTATCATTCTCATTTTCTTTCCTCCATAGATTATACTTGCCCAGAACAGCAGAGTCCACAGCTTTGGATCGTTCAATGGCTGCATTTTCAAGTTTCACAGTAGCTTCATTATCTTGTTGCACCAATTCAGCAGCCCTCTTCTCACGCCTATTATCTCTAAGTTGCTGCAAGGTAAGTAAAATGCCTATTTATTCTAAGATTCTTCATAATACTTAAGCACACAGTGCATCAAAAGATGGTAATTACCCTTCGAAGTGTTTTAGCAGGTGTATCATGTGAACGATCATCTGCATGGGACAGGCTGGTCAGCGTGAAAGAAAATTTGCCAAGTGTAATACACATGTATTTAACAGAGAAATACATTACCATCCAGAAGATTTCCCTCTTTATCTTGTGACAATTTTTGTTTCAAGTCTGCAGCCTTTTGGTTTGACTAAGAACATGTGGGAATCCAATAAATATTTATCAGTCAGCAACTAAATTTGGAAAAACAATCCAGCAAAAGGCTGTAGAAAATAGGAAAGTGTCCAATACATGTGACTGGTAAGGTAGAGCATAACTATGATTCTAACCTGGGAAGCAGCATTATTGTCAACTGAAGTCTCTGCCCCAATAACTTTCCATGACGCAGACAAATTGCCTTTTCTGAAAGAATCAAGACTTAGTGGCCCCCAATCAGCCGTGCTAGTAGTTACAACATCAATAACCTATAATTGATTTATGTGTGGCATCACACAACAAATATAATTGAAAATTAAAATCTATCACTTGACAGAGCGAGAAACATGATTAACTCATATCAAATATTCGCCAACATGCATTTACCTCTCTAGTGAAAAGGTTTTTGATAGATTGCAGTGCCAGCCTTTCTCTCCAATCAACATTCTGCAAAACTGAACCATTTAAAAACCATACAAAACAGAAAGAAGCTACCAGAGTCTGAAATCTAAGATATAAGCAATTTAAATGGTAAAGCTTTTAAATAAGCGACCTGCTTGCCAAAACCACTTTGAGCACTACTTTGATCTGCACAAGAAATAATAATTGGCACAAAATCAGATACAATCAAGAAGACAACACCAAAACGATTGAAACATTGAAAAGCAAAGCAAACAAATGGATAAGAACACAATTGAATTCGTATCTCCACATTAGAATCACAAAGCAATTCAACGAACTTTAGGTTAAAAGTTCTATTAAAAATCAGCTGGATTTCCGGGTTAGAAGTTCTATTAAAATGCAAATATTAGGTGACGTGGAGCAACAAGTTAGTTAAAATTGATACTTACTAGGAACACCACCGACAAATGTTGCGTAACAAAAGTCGCACAATTTTATTTAAAAAATTTTCAAATCAAATCAGATGTCAAAAATTTTTTTAAAGGAATCACTAACCAAAGCTCAGAATCAATTAGAAAGGAAGGCACATTTCAATTTTTGTCAGTGCGAAAAGGCACATTTATAAACCAATGAAACAACGAATTAATTCATTATATTTTTCGAAATTAATTTTCTGAAATGCAAAAACAAAATGAATATCAAAATCAAAGGCAACGTGAGATCTGCAAAGTAAGCTTAAAAATGCGGGCTGGGGGAAAGGGGGATTAGGGAAGAAAAACAAACCAGAAACATAAAGCCCTCGACCGACAAAGAAAACAAGTGGGGCGAGAAGTGAGAAGAAAACGAGAATCGCGATAGGCAAACGAGATCCAGAACTTCTGCTCCTTTGGACGCCCACACTTGATAGTCCCCGCTTTAACGCCATTGGCTATAAAGCCTGAGAACAACAACAACGAAATCATTCAGAATACGAACAATAAAAATAGAAGAATCAAAAAAAGTGAAACAAAAAAATGGGGATGAGGGGGGGATTACGAGTTAACAGTGAGGAGATTTCGTGAAACAGACAGCAGCAGATCTGTATCAAAGCTAGTAGTAATGGAAATCCATAGGAAAGCAAGAATCAGACAAATTGTTAATCAAATCCTTTTATTAGCTAAAAAATAAAGAGAGTATTATTGTTTAGCGTGTGGAGAAAGGGAAGTGTGGGCTTAGAGTAGAAGCTTCAACCGACAAAATTATTATCTTTCAGGACGAGGAAATTGAAATTTGATAAGAATGTGTTAATTTAGGTGCCCTTTGCAAGCAAGAGATAGAATTTGGGGATGACGCTAGGAACGGGAGATTTTCAATCACTGCCCAGGTTTTCGATTTTCTGTTGTAAGGTAATTCTTTTTTTTTTTTTTAATCCTTTTCGCTTCATATCATCTTTATCTTTAGAAGAGAGGAGATTTGGGGATAATTCTTTTAAAATTTTCGCTTTTAATAACGTTTTTTATTTTAGCTAATACCTACGGTGTCGTTTTCTTCGCCAGTCTGGCGCCATCTGATTCTGATCAGCTAATACAAGGAGGATACGTGGCGGACTTAAACTTGTATTATAACCATAACTACATATACAAACATAAGTATATATTTTTTTCCCTTAAGTAAAATTTGATTGCGTGGGAAAAATTACGAGCATCAACGAGTTAAGTTACATAAAAAAAATTATTTGAGTTTGATTGGATGTATTATTATTATTAATATTATTATTATTATTATTATTGCATTTAACTGTTGATGATACCGACAACCCATTTGGGATTTCGGTTGGCTTTTGTAATCTGTGTCCAGTTTTAAAAATCAATTTACAAGAAGTTTTCTCATTTTCTAATCAAAAGTCCAACAGCCTGAGCAGTAAAAGGGTGATCGCGTTGGGCTATGTTGACAAACCTGAAACCTAACCCAAACAAATCTCAAAAAGTTTACTATTAAGGCATTAATATCTTTGACAAATTCATGTTCGAGAACACCTTCTCAACCACTATAAAGCTTAAATAGTTGCAATAAATTTTGACATTTCAATACTACCATAAAGGTTCAATAATACTAACCCAACAATCTCAAGCCACATTACTAATTTTACAAAGGATTAACAGTTCAAGATTGGAGCAGCAATGAAATGACATGAAAGGTTCCCTAGGACCGGTCCCTTTCTAACATTTTAGAAACTTCAGTCACACAACACTTGCGGCATCTTTATGATGTCCTAACATAGCAGGATAAAATTCATAGGCAATGCATTGCAGCTCTTCCCTTCCCGAGTCAGGTGTCAAACAGAAGAAAGCTCCGCTCACATAATAGCCACATCTAAGTAATCGCCAATCTGCATATGTCAACAAAAAGATTAATGACAAAGCTTGAGCATATGTAAGTAACTGAATGATGCTGCTCCAAGTGAGATTCTGCCTACCTCAAAGCTAAGTTCACCTAAGGTTTTGCTGTCATCTAATCGCCTACCATTACCATAAGAAAAGGTCTTCCCCACCTGATGAAGCAATAAAAGGTATCATAATCCAAACTTGCTCAAAGGAACACCTTTCCATACACTGCCAGTGGAGTTGAAAAACTCCACAAGCAGGGTTAGAGGGATAACACATGTCCTTCTTTTTTTTTTTAACTTCCTTAAATTATATTTAACGGACATGTGTCATCCCACTAACACTGCTTGTGGAGTTTTTCAACTCCACTTGCAGTGTATCAAATAATCATCCGAAACACCTTATGTATCAACAACAAAACACATGAATTAATATACACCATAATCATAATCATAAAGGCATCTCTCTATGTAGAAATTGCATTAAATCTCCTCATAAGTTCATAACTTTTACAATATAATAATGCAAACAAATCATTACTCATACGTTATCAATATGACAGACTTTGGTCTCACAAGTTTCTCTAAAGCCAAGGTACAGATTAACCTAAATAAGTCATTATAGGAACAAATACACATTCAACTCAGTTTTTTAAGTTACATAGATATTGAAGGAGGCAGAATTTATGAAGAAGAGAGAGAAAAAAAACCTAACCTCTCGCACCACAAAACGTCCATTCTTGTCAGGATATACAAATGCAAAGGACAGTCTTGCATCTCTTCTCCTTGCTGCTGGAGCTACCTCCTTCACCTGTTCAAGAAGTAGAATCAACAGAGTCAAAAGATGAGGAATAATGAAGACAATGTTGCAGAGAAAACTACCAATAAAGTTGACAACAAGAAAGACAATTTATAAAACTACATTAACTTATTAACATACCAGATCAGTCAACTCACGAAGTGTAGCATCCTTCCATGTATAAATCTGAACCTCATCCTTGGGCTCCTTGCCTCTCACAGCAAAATCTTCTTTAGAATGATGACCACTAATCTGCAGATTTTTCAATGATGGAGCCATAAGCTTGGAGAACAAAATTAATATTCTAATTTTACGAGTTATTATGGCCTTTTCTTGAAAGTATACTTAACAACTATCAACAGATGCTAATAGTAGAAAAGTGTGCCAACTTTTACGATGTAACATATGTATCTGAAAGTGAAGTTTGCATGGTTATGGTAAAGAGTAAAAATACTACTTAAAGATAGTATGGACCATGGACTATGAACTATGGAGCAACTTTATTCGATAACATATATGTTCGGCTCGCATGCCCTTGTTCATCTTCCCAAAAAGATAAAGGTTCACTAATGTACATATGAACTTAGCAAATTGTTTAGCTATTGGAAAATATAAAGGGAAATACTACTCGAAGAGGCAACTCCATTTTATTACATGCCTTAATCTCTTGCATAATAGATCATCTTCGCAGGAAAGAAAAACTTCACCAACTGCCCTGCACAGTGGTTTAATAGTTTGCATGGTTATGGTAAAGAGTATAAGTACTACTTAAAGATAGTATGGACCATGGACTATGAACTATGGAGCAACTTTATTCGATGACATATATGTTCGGCTCACATGCCCTTGTTCATCTTCCCAAAAAGATAAAGGTTCACTAATGTACATATGAACTTAGCAAACTGTTTAGCTATTGGAAAATATAAAGGGAAATACTACTCGAAGAGGCAACTCCATTTTATTACATGCCTAAATCTCTTGCATAATAGATCATCTTCGCAGGAAAGAAAAACTTCACCAACTGCCCTGCACAGTGGTTTAATCTCTAAACGTGATTTTATATTTTCTAATGAAAGATTTTAAATATCCTAAATAAACCATGGAACTTCACCAACAACGTAGGTTCTAAGGCGCAAGGCACAATTAAAATGAATGGAGAATCCAATACGAATTGCATCCAAGATAGCATAATTAACGGCAAATTGATACTACAAGGATCAAAAGCATCCCAAGAACAGAGCAGCTTGACCATGGCATCGTCATATTAAGCTAGCAAAATGAAGTCAGAGCTCTAGGAAATGAACATACCTTAGTGAAAACTCGAAGCAATAGAGGACAAGTCTGCATTAGCGAAGGTAAGGAAAGAAACCAAAAGAAAAATTAATAGATAATAAAACAAAGATGAGGCTTAATGATTAACATAACTAAAACCATAAATGATAAAAGCAGTTACTAAGAAAAACTACATCATTAAAAGACAAGTTCTAGAAACCCTAAGCAAAACAATTACAGATTAGCGATTCCCAATTGAAAAACTGTGAAAATTTTGTCTACAAATACGTAGATTAAGTGCTTTGAAACCCTAGAATTTCAAATGTTTAGGGATATAGAAACAGAAAAAAACAGAGAGAGGAGGTACCTTTTCGCGATCAACAGGCTCAAAGCGAGGGCGAGGGGGAGGAGGTGGACCTCTCGCCGAAGGTGGGAACGGTCTCCCGCTCTGGCGTTTCTGTGCCTCAGGTGCTCCCGCCATCAACGAAGTTTGCGCTTCCTGATTCTTGTTTCCTGCTTCAATTATCGAAAAGCACAGCCGCGCTCAAAGGTCATCTCACCCATTTTCGAGCTGATGAATATATACGGTTATCTGAATCTGTAAGGTTAGTTGGACTTAGGCCCATTTGGGAGAAGTTCCCAGCCCGTAACTCAGGCTGAAATTGCTGGGAATTTGGTCCACTCGGTCCAACCCTGCAATGCTTTACGAGCCCATTCCCTAGTAAGAACTACATGTCCGCCCAAAATCAAGAGGCTAACTAGCCACCCCATTACAAATCACATTATAATTTTAAACACGATATAAATAAAATAAAAAGTAATATAAATATGACATAAATATATAAATATATTAAAATTTAAATAGTACAAATTATTAATATATCAAAATTTATAGATATAAAATATTTTAAATATATTTATAATATAATAAAATATACAAATATAACATATGACATGGAATCATAATCGGCAGATCTAGTTTCAAGTTTTCTGTTCATATTATTCATAAAATACAACCCTTTCATAAATCATTTAGTAGGCTTAATTTAGATTAGGGAAAACAAAATAGTTATGGCTTCAATCCTCAATTATAGGATGAATGAGAAGAGAAAGCAAAGCCTGTTTGCAAAAAGTTTAAAAAAAGTTTAAAATGTCTCGCCAAAAAAACTAGTGGTTATTGAAGATGAACAGTCCAAATTAAGTCGAACAAAACTCGTACAAAAAACACCGGTGGCTCCTTTCACCGTAAGGTAAAAAAGAGAACGAAGGCTGAGAGAGGCAAACCACTGCTGGGTCTGGGCTAGGACAGGGACATGCGGCAGTTTGTGTGACGTTTCTGTTTACCACCCCTCGGTCTCGGGACCTAAATGTGAGATAACATCATTTGACAAGTTCTTATCACAAATAAATTTAAACCAAAGAAATCTATTATGAGATGAACTTGAAAAGGTAAGGAATAAATAAGAAAAAATGTAACTCTAAAATTATATTAAATTTTAATATTTAATGTTAACCCAATATGTGATATATCAATAAAAGAATATATATTTATAGACATTTTTTAATCATCCAAAATTTTTATTTAAAAAAAAATGACATCAAATCAATTATTTTTACTAAATTTAAAAAAAGTATATAATAATTACATTTTTTTTTTTTCAATTTGAAAACCTATAATATCCGTTAAACTTTCCATACCAATACTAAATATCGTGAGAGATGTAATCTCATTCGAATTGATGTGACGAAATGATTGTTATCTATATTCCAACGTTATAATTTGTCGCATCAATAATTAATACTATATAGAAAGTACGAAAAAAATTAATAGGATCTGTTCCATAACGTGCATGCACAAAGTGAAAAATAAGGGAAAGTTTTCAAAGGTAATTACTGGAAAGTTTTGGAAAATAGTCACTATTCGACTGTGTACTGGTAGTTCCATCCATATTCTATGCCCCCCAAAGGACGAGACACAGCATGCTTTGGTACTAAGAGAGCTGCAGGCTCAGCTGATGGTGAAGGCCATACCAAGAAATGGAAAATAATGTCCATAAAAGAAGCTTGCCCAACCATCAAAGCTTTCCAGAAATGGTAACCTCTTCTCACCAGCACCATCACCATCTTATTCTAGCATTTCAGGCTTTAGCGCAAAGATAATAACTTTATTGCTCTAACTTTTTATTTTTTCCAAAGTATTCGTATTCAATACTCATTTATAATTTATATCTAAATATAGATACAGAAATATGATTCTTCAATGATCTTTCAGATATATAAAATTCTTTAAAAAAATTAAATATAACCGTATCAAGTACATAATAATATCCAACACTTATATACAACTCCAAGTATCATAAAATAATAAATATCTGTGGTTTGTCGCTGTCCATGGGGGTCGTTGGACCCATTAAAGGGAAAATTATCCTCTAGATTTAACTGTTCATCATTTCCCCTTAACTCCATTTTTTTCTTTTCCTACTCTATTATTATTTGATCCTCTTTGTAGTAAGATGTTAGTGATGGGACGTGTTTCTTTATTAGGGTTTCATATGATGGAAAAAGGCTATGTTCATTGCCATACCAACTTTATTAGAAGTATATTTTAGCAAGTTTGGTCCAACCTCTGATAGCTCATAAAGATGAAATTGTATAAAAGGAATGTTTTAAGTTGCTATAATTTGGATGAAATTGAACCGACGAGAGCTAAGGGTTTTGGACTAAATTACCAAATCTCTTTGCCTTTAAGCCATTGGTATGGGTTTAAACAAGTATTCTTAATATTGACTTGAAACTAAAGTTATTGATTTTGTGAATTCATAATCAGTAATCAATTAATTATATTTATTAATTTTTATCTAGTGAACCAATTTCTTTTCCCCTCTTTTTTACTCTTTAAAAGAAGTTATTATGCAATTTCTTTTTGCCAAAAAAAAAAGAAAATTTAAATTCAAATAACTTACTTTTGATTGATTAATGTAATCATTTTTAAAAGATTACGTATAATAAATTTATATTCAAATTTTATCGTTCAAGACCCTTTTATTTATTGTAATGTTATGGCCTCTTATATAAAAAAATTGAAAAGATAGACAATGAACATATAATTAAAGTTTGTCAAGAAATTCAAATAAATTGATTCATACAATCGATTTTAAAATATAATATTTAATTAATTTGATATTCAAATTCCAATGTCTTACTTTTCTTTATATAAAAAATAAGTCGTTAAAAACTTCTCATCGGTGGGCATATGTAGTTGTAAAAGTCATTAATTGGCTAATGGAATTTGTTGTAGCAATATAGTGAATATCATGCTCAAAGCAAAAACTGAATCCCACTAAAAAGCATTATGGCATGAGTAGTGTGGTCCAAATTAAAAGAAGGGTG